>JBBBDQ010000983.1:1555000-1640000 GCA_037127315.1 Ascarosepion bandense
GATAGACTTTTTTAGCAAAACATCTTTGAGAGAATTACTACAACCGATATATATATATAGCACTGTTTTACAACCGATATATATCAGTTGTAGTAATTCTCTCAAAAATGTTTTGCTAAAAAAGTCTATCAATCTTTGTAAGTTGTTATGCTTCAACGCTATATGTGCCAAAATTCATGAAACCTGTGTAGCGAAATAACTCGTTTAAAAGTGGAAAATACTCAAAAGTTCTACAATATAATTATATAGAACACTTTTTACTACAAATGTGTACTGGTCTAACCCTATTAGGACTAAGAACTAAGTGTTAAACAATCAATATACATATATATATATATATATATATATATATATATATATATGAAATCCCAAAAAGGAAGAGAATATAGGTATATAGGTAAAATCCCAAAAATCAGATCCTACTAATATTAATTTTATCAATACTAAAAATGATCAGGGTGGAGGCCTCGATGTATATATATATATATTGTATTCAGAGCCAACTTGCCCTGACGTTCCATTTGGTGAAACCTTGGTAGGTCAGTTGGCTCTAGGTTAGCTACTTATTTATTTGCTCTGCTATTGTAATGAGCGCTTTACGTGTTAGATTCCTCGTCTTGGGGTTTTTTTTCTTTCGACGAGTTTTTTTTTTTTTTTGTTTACATTTTTTTCCCTCCGCGTTTATACTCGGTGGGTTTTTCGAGAAATTCACAGTTATATATATATATATATATATATATATATACACATGCACACACACTCACACACATACTTATATATATATAAATATATATATATATATATATATATATATTCATTTGTGAATAAAATTTTTAAACTAATTTCCAAATGAAAAAATAATTAAATGTTCTGCAATATTAATGTATTGAACACTTTTTAATTCAGTTGTGTCTTAATCTAATGTAATCATGATCAAAAACTAACCAATAGTATATATATATATATATATATATATATATATATATATATATACAAGTATGGGTGGAATAATATTCCCCATCCAAAGAAACACTATTTTTTAAAAAGTGCTCAATACAAAGTAGAGCTAATAATAATAATAATATTTATTAATAAATTATAACATTGATATGTTATAATATCACTACAAAAGTAGCTATTTTGTTTCGACATTTTTGTGTCTTTTCAAATGATGTTGTTATTTCAAATCGTTTGAAATAACAACATCACTTGAAAAGACACAAAAAGTGTCGAAACAAAATAGCTACTTTTGTAGTGATATTATAACATATCAATGTTATAATTTGTTAATAAATATTATTATATATATATATATATATATATATATATATATATATATATATATATATCTGTGTGTGTGTGTGTGTTTGTGTGTGTGTGTGTGTGTTGAGTACATGGATAGGAATCCGTCAAGATCATAGAATAAAGTACAAGAACAAACAGAAAACGTATCTCAATCTAACATATTTCGCTTTTATTAAACCTAATTCACAGACTGAGAGAAAAATGGAAAAACAACAAATATACTGTATCCACGTATGCTGTGGTTTGCTGTTAGTTTTTTTTATTTTTTTGTCATATATGTGTGATGAAAGTGATATAAGACGCTATATATATATATATATATATAATTGTAGATTTTGTTTCGACATTGATAGAACACCGTCTCTTTAAGTAGTTTATAATGATGGTAGTTAATGTCATTATTAACTACCTGAAGAGACATTGGTAATTAACATCATGGTTCACTACCTGATAAGATATTGTTCTTTCTATGTCGAAACAAAATGTACAGTTTTATGGTAGATTGTTCTAAAGTATAATTTATGATAAATATTCATTGCTCTATTTTTATATTGAGCACTGTTTTAAATTAATGTTTTGACCGTTGCAAGTATTTGTTTCTTCCTTATTCGTTTGTATATATATATATATATATATATATATATATATATATATATATATATATATATTCTAAACATATTTTGTTAACAGACAACGTATGTCTATTATGTTCAATCATGAGCCGTTCTAAACATCGTAATTTGATTTTAATTTCATGTGAAAATAAAGACAAAAATTTCCAACATTTGGATATTTTTTATTATGCTGGGTCTATGCTTTCGCCTCAAATTAGTCATCTTCAGAAAGGGTACAGGGACGTTAATATGAAGACATTATAAAATATATATATATATATATATATATATATATATATATATATATCGTTAAATGTAACAGCTAATCTTCGATTCCACGTTGAGAGAACTTGAAAAAATGGACAGAATTACTGATATGCATGAATATATATATATATATATATTCATGTATATGGACAGAATTACTGATATGCATGAATATATATATATATATATATATATATATATATATATATATATATTTATGCGTATCAGTAATTCTGTCCATTTTTTTCAAGTTCTCTCAACGTGGAATCGAAGATTAGCTGTTACATCTAACGATTTATTTTCAATGCAGTGACAATCTCCCTTATATTATGCGTGTTTATTCTAATGTTTCTTCTTTTATATACTTTTAAATTTTCAGACAGATCTTTCAAAATTTCTCTCTCATACTCCAATGCTGAGTTTTCTAAATTATGGATCGCAATCGACTAGTAGATGAAAGTGAAATGTTAGTGGGTCGTAAACAATTATACGAGAATTACACATCATCTTCGATTAAACGCTATTTGTTGAGATAGTTCGAGACTCAGGATTCCATTGCTAGGCTGTTGTTGTATCAAACAGTATGTTGCTTTGACAAGCTTAAAGTATCAGGGTTGGTCATGCTCTCAATTTAATCATTCGACATTGTAAAAAAGAAATCAATCTTCACATTTTTATATAAATAATATTTTTTATATTCTTTCATATGTTTGTCTCCATAAGCTGTGGTTATGAATAGTGGGTCGCGATTCTAAAATGTTTCGGAACTTCTGATTCTTATAGAGTAACACTTTTTTTTTTATTTTATTTCTGTGACAGTATTTCCTTTCAGGCTTATAGAACAAGATTTTAGCTTCGTTTATCTCATTTAAGATAAATGCACCCCAACGGCTTACCTGGTAGACAGATCCTAGCAGTCTGTGTTGTGATCGACATGAAAATGTATAATGTAAGGGAAATAACTCTAGGTTTTGTTGTTTTTTTTTTACTGGAGGAAAGGCGTTTTAAGCTATGCGTATTTCGAGTCCATCGTTACAGTTTTTTATCTTGAAGTGATCGATCATTTTTATTGAAAGGGCGTTCGATCCTTACTGTCTAACACACACACACACACACACACACACACACACACACACACACACACACACACGAGAACGAGAGACGTTAGGAATTTTAAATTTTGAACTTTTAAAAAAATTGAATCAAAATAAAATTGGCTAAATTATATACCTAAATCACATAAAATATCTACTTCCATCAACGTAAACACATCTTGTCTGACGAAGACGTAACACGAAAACATTTTCAACATTTACAGTTTAACCTCATGTTTAGACTAATTTTTGTGCTTTTGAAACGGAGCGTTCTTTACTCAAAACATGACGATGAAATAACAACATCGGAAAAAAACACTTTAACATGGACAGTGTGTGTGTGTGTGTGTGTGTGTGTGTGTGTGTGTGTGTGTGCTCGCGTGTGTGTCTGTGTGTTAAACAGTAAGGTATGCGCTTGGAAAGTCGAAAATTAAAGAACAGTTTTACATCCTCCAACAAAAAATTAAACATGTAAGAAAACTGGAAAAACTAAATCAAAAATTAATAAAATTTTACTTGTCGATCGTTGTAACGAAACATGTCCATATATATATATAATGTATTATAATTCTATTGCAATCAGCCTTATTTTTAAATACGACTGAAAAATGTGTAATTATGTTATTTCCAAACAAGAATGAATTACTGAATCAAAGTAGAAAAATTATGACTAAGTGTAACCAAACCAAATGCCTATAAGGTTCATACAACCATAGATGCAAACGTTATAATTTCATCTAATTTAGAAAATTGCACATTCTCAAAAAATCTTCGTTATGGGAGCGTTCTTAAAAAAAAAACTTGGTACCAGTTTTGACATCCGGCCGTAAACTGAGGACGAACTCACCGACCGAGAGTTTCATCATCATGTAGAGGCGTACCTTCAGTCACTCCGTTGATTGTCATACGTGATACACGCTGTGGCTGATCATGTCTTGAAAGAGACATGACTCACTGGGCAGAAAATTATCCCGCAGTAGGTTGCATATTACTTTCTGCAGGAGACTGGTTACTGTCCAAGACTATAGAATCCAATCTGTCCTATTATTTAACCCATAATTGAAGGGAAGAGACAAATTGATACCTTTCCCTAAGGGGATTTGTGCGAAAGTGAATGCAAGGAATTCAACTGGAATTCGAACTCGGCTCTCTGATTTGTCGTTACGAGCCGATATTCACTGCACCACAAATACCTTCTCTTCCAACAATGAGGAAATGGTAAGTTGCAGGTTTCCGCCATTGATGTCCCACTGTAGAGAAGTAGGACTGGGATCCCCAAACTACTGATAAGGGGTTGCGTCTGCTGAATGCAAAACATATTATATAATTCATATGCAACCACCACAGAAGTCAGAGCAGCAAACCATAAATTTAAGTGTACTTCTTGATTAGTCATCTAACCGCCATTTCTACTCTAAAAATTTTTTTCTCTCACTCCCCACCGCTGAATCTGTTTTCAGATTTCTTGCTCCCTGATAACTTGTTATGGCGAAACACACCTATTCTATAGTCAATATACTCTCCCACCTAATTTAAGTAGGAGTAGTAAGAGAAATGAGGGTAAGTCGATGTTGGACGATAGTAGTCGACAGTTAGTCGAATACGAAAGTAGTCAGTGACCTGGAAAGATTACACTGCGTAATACATATTATATCAAGTTCCTAACGTTTTGTACGTCGAACCTATTAGGGCCGACTTTAGCACAAAAAGTAGCCTCCACTGCGAAAATAACTCCACAACATAACTATAATGTCCAAAATTATAAATGCAATGTAAGTCGCTTCTTTTGTCTCTTTGAACTCTGTTACTTATTAGTACTTCTCTCAATCCTCTTTTTTCTCAGTCTTCTCATTCTCTTCCACTTTCACTTTCCCTTTCCCTTTCACTCTCACCCTATGTAACCACCTGCGTTTTAATGCCTTTGTCGCCTCACTTGGGAGTGAAGCAAAATTAATAACGATATTTAGTCATTACTACATAAATTTACCTTAAAATTTAACCTCCTTTTGCCTAATCTACTTGCTGCCTAATAAACATATTTGACACCATGCCGTGATGTGTTAAATTCTTTCAGCCTTCTACCTTAGTACGAGTTAATTAAACTAAATAAGGTAGGAACAATACTAATTATTAAACCCATAGAATGCTCCCAAACCTTTGGTCTATAGTGTACGAGTGAAGCCTTAACGACTTTAAATTTTAGTATGTGGCAGAGGTCAGGGAATAGATATTATTTTATTCAGAGTGGGTTCGTGTCATAAAAAATGACAGCAACCTATTTATATCGATATGTCCTCTAAAATGACTGCAAAATATATATTAATGTACCTACTAACGAGTATCTTATATTAATATATATATATATATATATATATATATATAGATATATACAAATAAATACACAATGATCTTTATTATAATAGGGAGGATATATATTGTTCATTACTCGAAGTCATATTTATGGAAAAAAAGACGTTTATCATAACTAGTAGTAAAGTTTAAAAGTTCAAGAACTGGTAATAAAAAGAAAGAACTGTGCCGACCGTGACTCACTATTGTTTCTCTCTCTCTCTCTCTCTCTCTCTCTCTCTCTCTCTCTCTCTCTCTCTCTGAACGTAACAGGAGTGATATATATATATATATATATATATATATATATATATATCAGATTAAATAAATTTCAAACAATATGTTTGCTTATTTTTAATAAAATCATTTTATACTCACGGATAATCTTTCGCGTATTTCGTGAGGATGAACGGATTTTATTAAAAATAAGCAAACATATTATTTACAATTTTTTTAATCTGACATGTTTAAAAGAAAATTTGCTGCCTAAATACACAAATATATAACACTTCAATCAATAACTCCCGGGCCTAACATGTAGATTAATAATAAAAAAAAATCCATATAACTTTTTATGACGTACTAACCTTAAAATGGCACGTAACAAAGTTTCCGCCCAGCGGATAATTAGTTTACAAATTAAAGTAATTTAAGTGAAGCTATTGTTGAAATTTGTCAAAACAATGAATAAGTCTGAATTTTGTGTGTTGATAAACCATTGCTTTCTGATGAGAAAATACTGATCAAGCAAAGCAGTGGCTAGATGAGTCTTATTCGGACTCTGCACAGTTTGAAACAACGATTAAGAGGTGGTATCCTGACTTTAAACGCGGTCGTACATAACCCGGGAAAACACCAAAGAAATCCACAAACTCGTTTTGGGCGATCGTAAATTGAAGTTTCGTGAGATAGCAGAGGAGTTGATCATATTACTAGGTAGTGTATTCACCAGTTTGTATAGACATTTGTCAATTAGAAAGCTGTGTTCAAAGTGGGTGCCGCGTTTGCTCACAGTTGATAAAAACAACAAGGCGTCGATTTAGAACGTTGTTTGCATTTATTTCAGCGCAACAAGAAAAGTTGTTTTGCATAAATATGCGACAATGGATGAAACATTAATCCAACACTTTATTCCGGAGTCAAATCGGTAGTCATTTGAGAAGGTGAAAGCCGTTCAAAATCATCAAAGACGCAAACATTAGCAGGCAAGGTTTTGGCCTCCGTATTTTGGTTTGTTCATCGATTACCTTGAGAAAAAAAGAACCAAGAATAGCTAGTATTATTAGTGTGTTTGAAGCAAGAAATTGCTTAAAAATGGCCACAAATGAAGAAGAAAAAAGTGAACTTTCACCAGGACAACACACCATGTCACAGGTGGATCGCAACGGCAATTGCAAAACTACATGAATTGCACTTCGAATTGCTTCCACATTCACTCTATTCTTCAGATCTGACACACAGCAAAAACTGGCTGTTTGCGGACCTCAAAAGAATGCACCGGGGAAAGAGATTTGGCCCCAATAAAGAAGTGATATCGGAAACTGAGGCGTATTTTGAGGCCATGACAAATCATTCTACAAAAAAACATTGAATTATTAGGGAAGCGTTGGAATCAGTGTGTTTCTCTAAAATGGGACTATCTGGATGAATAAAGTCGAATTTTGCCTAAAAGTTGTTTTATTAGGACCAGGATATATATATATATTCTGGGCCTAAAAGAACAACAGGATATATATATATATATATATATATATATATATATATATATATATATATATATAATGGTATTTATTATAGTAGAGAGGATGATACATTTTATTTTATGCAAACAACACCTATGACAAATTTTACCAAAGATTAGAAAATTTGATCAATCTATTCATCTCTTAAAAATGATAAAAATTGCAAATGTTACATAAATAGTCAGATTTATTTTATTGTTCTATATATATTAGTGTTGGGACACCCGCGCATATTCGGCTATAATGGACTATTCCATTACTATGTAAAGTAATGGTGGCATCTACGGGACGGAGTGTGCCGAGCAACCGAGGACGTCGGTGGCATTGTCCTGGACGGACGAATTACGTCCGATATTGGCACCGGATCTCTGGGACAATCCGTCGGGGTCCCTGTTGCCACAGATTTTCGCCCTGTATGTGACCAGAAGTAATTTTTCTGCTCTCTTTTTCAGGTCTAAACGATGTCAATTAAGTTAGCCAGTATGAACGTGAAGGGCCTTAGGGATCGGAGTAAGGTGGCCCGCCTGCTTCGGGACCTCTTGTCCTTCGGTGTGGATGTCGTCGCGATCCAAGAGACTCACTTTGTTTGCAAGGTCGATGCCTGTGTGCTGTCTAAGGACTTTGTCGTCTATTCAGCATATGGGAACCGGCTGGCCAGAGGAGCTTCTTTGCTGGTCAAGCGTACCCTGGACGCGAAGGTGGATCTTGTCCATGTCGGTGCCGAGGGCCGGCTGATCGTGGCCGATATTGCAGTGAAAAGCAATGCGTTTCGTCTGGTTGCGGTTTATGCGCCCAACGATCAGAAGGAGCGCGTCTCGTTTTTTCGGCGGTTGGAGCCCTTCCTGGTGGATTCCAAGCGACTCGTCTTAGTGGGGGACTGGAATGCCATCCTGGACCCCAAGTTGGATAGAGGGCGGGGAGCTAGAGGGAAGGTACGTGATCGTAGTTTGGTCGATCTCATCGAGGACTTCGGTCTAGTCGATAGATACCGGGCCGATCACAAGGGCGGGAGAATGTGGACGTGGACTAATAGTTGGCCTTCTACCAAAGTGGCTAGCTACCTTGATAGAATGTTAGTTCGTGAAGCCGAGCTAGATTTCTTAGATTGTCCCACGTTCCACTGGCTAGGTTACTCGGACCACAAACTCGTTTGTGCCCGGGTAAATTTAGAAAATAGGGTTAGAATGTCTGGTTACTGGAAGTTCAACGTGTCCTTACTGGACAGGCGGGACTTCCGGCGCCAGCTAATTAACTTAGTGCAGCGGGCGTTAACTGGGGGAGTCATCGGGAATAAGTGGTGGGAGAACCTTAAGAATAGTATTAGGTCTTTCACCACTCAGTTCAGCAAACGGCTCAAACTAGATAAGGCTGACAAGGTGAAGACACTTAGAGCTAATTACTCCCGGGCGGTGGCTGGTGGGGATCCCCTAGAGATAGCCATAGCTAAGGAGGCCGTGGAACGGTCGAATAGCGATCGTTACATGGGCCAGGTAGTTAGACATAAGTTAAGCAAGATGTCTTCCGAAGCTGTGAACATGGGCGTAGAACTGCGCAAGCAAGAAATTCGCCGCGGAGGCGACCGGTACATTCGAGAGGTTCGCAATCCGGAGGGACACACTCTGCGGTCGACTGACGACATGTGCGAGGCGTTTCGGCGGCATTTCGAGATCCTGTTTACCAAGGAGCCTGGTCTCCGTGATGAGGAGTTTCGCAGCTATTTGGCTGACTTCCCCCGGCTTTTGCCGGCTGATGCAGCTAGCTGCGAGGGAGAGATTACGGAGGGCGAAGTCTACGCGGCGCTGAAGAAGGTCGGCAGTGGCAAATAGCCGGGTCTCGATGGTTTGCCCTATGAATTGTACTTGAGGCTGTCGCACATCTTTGTCCTGATTTTGACTGTCGTGTTCAACAACTGGTTCCGGCAGGGGTCCATCCCCAACCGGTTCACCAGGGGTGTGATCACGCTGTTGAGAAAAGGCAAGGATGTGGGGAGGGAGCTAGAGGGTTACCGGCCCATAACTCTGCTAAACACAGAGTTAAAGATTTTGGCCAAGATCTTGCAAAATCGTTTGCAATTAGTTGCCGAGTCTCTGTTGGGACCTGAGCAGACTTGTGCTGTGAAGGGCCGAACAATTCAGAGCAACCTGCATCTGATACGCACGATCATAGAGGGGATAAAAGACGACGACGAAGCCGCGCTGATCCATTTAGATCAGTCCAAGTCATTTGATGGGGTTGAACATCGTTACCTGGCGGCTGTCCTGCAGGCAGCTGGATTCGAAAACAACTTCCGCTGCTGGATTAGCCTCCTGTATCAATCCCCGACGGCTGTGGTACAGGTGAACGGAAAGTTGTCGGGCGTTCTGGCGCTGTCTAGGTCGGTCCGACAGGGTTGTCCACTGTCGCCCCTACTTTATGCTTTGGCGTTGGAGCCCCTCCTTCGCCGGCTAAGGGACAGGGCGTGCAGTCCGGCCCTACGTGGAATCGCTGTCCCTGGTGGTGCTCGAGCCAGGGTTTCCGCGTACGCCGATGACGTCACTACTTTCGTGTCCTCCCGCAGGGACATCGAGGTGGTACAGAAGGCGCTTGAACGGTACGAACAGGTGACAGGGACCAAGATTAACCGCAACAAGTCGTCCGGCTTGCGGTTAGGCGCCTGGAAGGGTCTTACCCTCCCGGGGCCCTTCGACTGGACGGAAGGCCCGGTCTGCATTCTTGGAGTGTGGTTCGGTCCCGACCTACAGTTGGAGAAAAATTGGTCTGAAGTACTGGCAAAGGTAGGCGCGTCGGCCAAGACTTGGCGCCGAAGGAATTTTTCCTTAAAGGGTATGGCTGAGGCGTGTGCTACATACGTCTTTCTCATTATCCTTTACCAGTTGTCAGTACTTCCACTTTGTAAACGGCATAGGAAGGCGATCGAGCGTTTGCTATTCTCCATTTTATGGAGAGGACGCAAACACTATGTCGACAAACGTGTCTGTTACCAACGTCCGTGTCATAGGGGTCTGGGAATGCCATACCTGATGGGCCATAAGGTTGCGTCAAGGTTGGTTTTTCTCAGGCGAGCGATTTCCGAAGACTCATTACTTAGGGGGATAGTGAGGGACATGTTCCCTAGCCTTACTATCACTCCCCCCATCTCGAGGCGGTGCCGTAAACCTCGAGAGCGATCGAGTTTTCTCCTCGAATGTCTGGCGGCCCTGCGGGCCATTCCACGGTCCAGTGACCTTTCACGGCCTAGGAGAGTCTTCTATCATGGGTTAGTGGAGGGCGTCGCAAAGGATTCATTACGTGATGTGCTGCGCTTGTCGGAGGACGAGTTTCGCTCGTTCTGGTCTTGGGCGCCAGGGAGTGATTACCTCAACAACTCTGAGTTTTCGCTCACCTGGCGATTAGCTCGGAATCGCTTGCCTCTCAATGACAAGGCCTTCATATGGGGCCTGGCGGATTTGCCAGATTGTGAACGCTGCAATCTTGGTTTGGAAGAAACGGCTTCGCACGCCTTCTACCATTGTTCGCGGGTTCGCCCTCTATGGGACCGGGTCGGCGAGTTGACTGCTCGTATCGCGCCGCGAGAGCTTGTGCTCATTGATCGTGCATTCGCCTGTGATAATGTGTCGTCCCAGTTCTCTGAGATGAAGCGTATGGTGTTTCTGTCGCTGCTAGCCACGGCTCGAATGGTGATTTGGACGACGCGAATGGAGGTCTTTCGAGGTCAGCGTCTTTCACATCAGGATCTGATCTGTTATTTTGAGCATCAGCTCAAAATAAAGATTAGAACTGATTGGAAACGTTTGACTTCGAGAGACTTCAGCAAAAGGTGGGTAAATGTGGCGAGCCTGGTTCGCTTGAACGGGGCTAATCTTGATTTTCTCTTTTAGATCTGCTGGTTACATCGGGGTGGATTCCTCTGGAACCCTCCCCTGGTTAAGCTAGTTCTCTCTTGTGTACCTAGTTAAAGTGAATGAATGTGTTCCGGGCCTGTACCCGGCTTTCTCTTTTGTTATGATCTATGTCGAGATTCCCAACCTCCCCAGTTTGTTTTGGTCTCCTTTTGTCTCGGCTGGTTCAGCCTTTTATTGTCCCATTCCGCTAATTTTTTACCCCCTCCCCACTCCCTTAGCGAGTGTGCTTCTTGATTTCGCCGTTGGGCGGAATACAGCGGCCACTCTTTTTTCTGGGATGGTCGGTGCTTACTAACATTGATTATTATTTTAGTTTAAAAATTTGTTGTATTTTTAGTTTATTTTTGGGTTCATTCCCCTCCCATCATTTCATTTTTCATTAAATATTTTATAATATTGTACTTGCATTATCTTGTACATTTATTTTATATTGTACATAAATACATTTTTATTGTCATGGGCTATTCTCCCTATTTTTAGGTGCCCCTTGTTAGTTTGTGGCATTGTGGTGTACGAAGGATTGGGAGTAGATGGATAACTTCTTTTGGTGACTGAGCAAATTGTAACGAATGAATGGGTCGTGATAGTGTTTAGCTAGGTATAGGATAGTTAAGCGAGAACCAACCTCTCCCCCTTCCCTTTTTAGGTCTTGTGCCATAATTTTTGTATTTTATGTAAAAATAAATACAGTGTGCCGAGCAACCGATTGGCAAGTCAGTCGTAGACTTCCGGTGACGAACCGGAAGTACCCATTGCTCATACTACGTCTTACGACGGTAAAGACGATTAACCTTTATTCTTGTATTGTATACTAATAACCTTTTGTAAATACTATTTTCACGGAATACAACAATTAACCTATTCCTGTTGTTGAGTTATTTATTCTTACTCACGACATAGCAATTAGTTATTAAGGGATAAATCAGTGGAAAAGATTCGAAAATATTTCAGGTCTTCTATGATACAAACTTTTTATCCGTTACATTCATAGTGCTTTCCAAAAGCTTGTAGAATTTTGTAGTTTCAATTTTATTAATTATGAAGTAATGAAATCATTAACAAAAGATCTAAATAAATTTAATGTCTTCTAAAATAACAACAGCAGCATAACCCCTTACTGCATTAATATTTTTCATCTTTATACTTCATCTCCGTCTCGAAAACAAAGTTGGTGTTTTGAAAAATTACATAACATATGTATTTCAAGAGAATAATATTCAAAGAGACCTGTGCAAAAATATGTCGAAGCGTGAGGAGTAGACTTGAAAGCTGTGTAAATTGTAATGGACAACAGTTTAAGCACCTGCGTGAAATTTTAAGCGCCTTTGTATTATAAAATGCAATTGCTAATATAATAACTATATTGATAAATATAATTGCATAGTAAATCTCAAAATAAATGTTATCATTTACTGTGCACCTAATTTTGTACAGGATGTGCAGTGGATATCGACAAATCGGGAAGCCGAGTTTGAATTCCAGTTGAATTTCTTTCGTTCACTTACACACGAATGCCCTTGGGTAAGGTATTGATCCGTCTCTCCCCTCCTAATATGGGTAAAATAATAGGGCAGATTAGATTCTATAAACTTGAATGGTGGGCAACCAGTCTCGCGCAGAAAGTAATGGCAAACTACTGCGAGATAATCTTCTGCTGAGACATGATTGCCCAAAGCGTGTGTCACGTCTGGAACTTAACTGATTGACTTTTGTACAACTGAGGGCCTGATACATTTTCATAGTGTTGTCAAAAAGCAAGGGGTAATGCAAGCTTCATAACACTAACGACTAACATAACAAAATTTATCTTCCAAATTCTTATGAATAGAGCTCAAAATAGAATCAAACCCGAAATAAAACAATAACTGCGTGTGTTCATTAAAGATATTAAAACAAAAATGCGATATTTAAACTCAGAATGAGCAATACAAATGCAGAAAGATATGCACCAACTATTCAACCATTGTGCAAAAGCATTTGATCAAGTACGACGCAAAGAACTGTTCGAACTGTTACGTGAGCTTGATTTATTTAAGAAAGGTAACAGAATAATCCATTAATTATACTGGAAGTAACTCAACTGCACACAGATAAAAAGATGATTTCTGTAAATACACTAAAACAGTCATTGAAGTATCATATATTGCTAATCCCTATTCCATAGGCGTATGGAATCAGAGAAAATAAATTTTAACGTGTTTTGTATAAGCGGGATATATATATATATATATATATATATATATATGTGTGTGTGTGTGTGTGTGTGTGTGTGTGTGTGTGTGCGTGCGTGCGTGCGTACATAAAATATAGGTAGGTAGGGAAACATCTACATATGCATATATTACACACACACACACACACACACACACACACACACACACACACACATATATATATATATATATATATATATATATATATATATATATATATATATCAATCAGATTGTCTAGTAGAGGAGATGACCTGTTAAGTTTTTCTAAAGATAGAAGTGATACTTACGTCAACCCAGGCGACTGCTCGAAACGGTCACTCTTCCGCAACAATCTTCACACAGTAAATCTATTATATATTATAACACACAGAGCATAAATATATCGAAGACAACACCCTTGAGAATGGCTAAATCAATCGGAACAATATCGACAATTTATTATATTCAACTTTTAAAAAACGGAAAAAAAATTATTAGAATACAGTAAAATGCAATAAAAGATTGAGTAAAGTATCCTTGTCGACCGTATCCAATGAAAAGTGCTTAAAAGAAAGGTTGCTGCCCGAATATATATATATATATATATATATATATATATATATAGTGAGAGAGATAGAGGGTGTCCATAATGTTCGTGTGCACTTTAAAAAATATCTAACTTTATTTGCATTTGTGATAGAAATAATCTGCAAAAATATTATAAAGTTTAATGCACCTAGTTTTGATTATAACTATTGAATAATAATGCACCTAGTTTTGATTATAGCTATTGAATAATTTTTACCACATAATTTGCAACAATTTAAAAAATATTTTCTTTTTTTCACAATCAATTTGATCCATGGCTTCAACTGACATGTGAAAACAATTGTGTATGCAACCAAATCTAGTTCATTAGAAGATGTGAAAGCTAAAATAACTAATGTAATTTTAGGCATTATTGTAAATCAGTTGGCAAAAGTTTTCTGTGAACTGCAAAATCGTATTAGCCTTTGTCTTGCTAATGATGTAGGATATGTGAAAAGTGAAATAAAATGTCAATAGACCTTAAAAAATTATAGATTTACATCATTCTAATTCTCTTTATAAATCATTTCTATCTCAAATACAAATAAAGTTATAAATTTTTTAAAGTGCACACGAAACTTATGGACACTCTCTCTCTCTCTCTCTCTATATATATATATATATATATATATATATTGTGTGTATTTTGGCAGCATTTTTTCATTAATGCAGGTTTCATTGAATAATATAGACAAGTTTTGTCTATTAATTTTGTGTAGGATCCGTTCATACCGTCTGATATACTTGATGGTGATGTCGTTAAAAGACAACAAAAAATCACAGTATTTGTTGAATTTTTTATCAGGTCTAAGCTTTCGGCTCACATAAGCCATTATCAAAGAGTAAATAATAACACACAGTAAACATAGAACATTTAAGCTATTAACAATAAAGATAATTGAATTGAAAATATAAGTCCATCCCTACCGTGGCGGATGGCCGAAGACAGTGACAAAATAGTGGTGTTGTGGTCCCTGGTCTGATTACAGACATTTGAGTACGTTGTTGGAAATATCGAAATTGATTGTATTCAAACCAGGTTTAAATTGTTTAATGTAGAGTGCTTCGAGGATTTTTAGTTTCTGCTTATTATTTTCTTGTTTGAGTATGTACGTGTTATCAACAAGCGTTTTTCTCAGAAGTGAAAATCAATTTCGATATTTCCAACAACGTACTCAAATGTCTGTAATCAGACCAGGGACCACAACACCACTATTTTGTCACTGTCTTCGGCCATCCGCCACGGTAGGGATGGACTTATATTTTCAATTCAATTATCTTTATTGTTAATAGCTTAAATGTTCTATGTTTACTGTGTGTTATTATTTACTCTTTGATAATGGCTTATGTGAGCCGAAAGCTTAGACCTGATAAAAAATTCAACAAATACTGTGATTTTTTGTTGTCTTTTAACGACATCACCATCAAGTATATCAGACGGTATGAACGGATCCTACACAAAATTAATAGACAAAACTTGTCTATATTATTCAATGAAACCTGCATTAATATATATATATATATACTACCGACCATAATTAATAGGCCACTCCCGTTTTTTAAAAGGAACAATGTATTTCATACTATTTTTAGTAGATAATTCTAAATGAAAATAGAATAGTTCTTTTGTTATTATTATTTTGCAAGATTTTACAAGGCTAGGAGCAAAACTGAACTCGTCCAAATCACCCTAAATTTTCTTCATTCTTTCATTGATGAAACTGCAATATAGGTAATTATTAAATATTATAAATTCATTTAATGCACATGTTATTGTGCAGTATTAACCATTTTTTTAAAACGCTGGGGTGGCCTAATAATTCTGGCCAGTAGTGGATACATGAGCCTTAAAGTTTTTCTTTAAATATATACTGAACACTTTTTGATATAACTGTATACTGGTCTAACTTGACTGAGCAATAAATGTTTAAAGTATGCTAAAATAATAAACCGTGTGTTCTTCCGTCACAAAGCCTTATTAGCAAGAAGTGGGATAGGTCTATCTTTCTTTTGTGAAAGATTTTTTTTTTTTTTTGTTCAACGGAGAAGTTTGGCTGCCGTTAAATTGCTAAGTATTTTTCTGTTCCCTTCTTTCTTTCTTTCTTTCTTTCTTTCTTTCTTTCTTTCTCACTTGGATACTTAGTTTGTTCCTTTCATTCATTCATTTTTCACGCGAAGTGCTAAGTATTTTTCTGTTCCCTTCTTTCTTTCTTTCTTTCTTTCTTTCTTTCTTTCTTTCTCACTTGGATACTTAGTTTGTTCCTTTCCTTCATTCATTTTTCACGCGAAGTGCTAAGTATTTTTCTGTTCCCTTCTTTCTTTCTTTCTTTCTTTCTTTCTCACTTGGATACTTAGTTTGTTCCTTTCATTCATTCGTTTTTCACGCGAAGTGCTAAGTATTTTTCTGTTCGCTTATTTCTTTCTTTCTAACCAAATCCTTGTGTTATAAATCTGTTGTTTTTTTTTTTATAATCGTGTGGTCCCAAGCAAAGTATTTTACTGCTACTGTTGTGCAGGGGATTACATAGGAGGAATGTTATGAGAAAGAATGACAGGTTAAGGGGGTGTCAGGAAGAGAGTAGGGGAAGGAAGGGAATACTGATGAGAGTGAGCTGGACGGAGAAAAAAGCATGAGAGCGAGGATGTAAGTTAGTGAGACAAGAAATGACTATTGACTTTACATTTGAATTCTTGAATATTGTAGCTGTCGGGAAAGCAAGTATGCGGAAGGGAATTCCACAGGCGGGAAGTGCGAGAAAAGAAGCAGTGGAGTAGAATTTGCGTTTACAATTTATCGGTTTCAAAGTAAAAGGGTGCCTTTCTCATGATAATAATAAAAATAATTCAGAAATTATTTTATTGTCACTGGATTTTTATTTTGAAGACATTATATATTTATTTCTTTAATATTCTCACCGAAAACAAGTATTGTCTTTTATCCGTCAATATTGAAACTTAACTTTTACAAAATATTTTAATAACAATCATAAATTAATGGATGAACATAAACCGATTTTAAACTAGTAACCTTTTCCATTTCACTGAAACAAAGGTGAACACTTTATTTTCATTTCTTTCTTTTTCTTTCGTTCTTTCTTTAATCATTTATTCCCTGAAATTAAGTAGCGTATCTAATATGTCTTACAACGTTAACATAACGGAATAGTCTGTTATTTGTGAATTAGTTGTAGGGGGTAACGTGCGTAACGTGCGTACTAAGAAACTGAAGGAGAGGCATACTGAATTAGAATTAGATTATAAACGTTATATTTGGTAGATATCCTATTTTTATTAAACACTGTTAGTGGCGTCTACGAGGCTAGGTAATCTATATTTAGCAAATATGCCGTGCTTTTCGGTAGGGTTTTTGTTAGTAATCAGTATTTAATAGTAAACTATATTGAATCCATAGCAAAATCTACTGCTAAGAAGGTTGGGTCACTATGTCGATCCAGGATGTTTTTTCCACCTGAATCCATCCTGCATATATACAAGTCAACCATCCGTCCGTGCATGGAGTACTGCTGCCATTTATGGTCAGGTGCCCCTGCCGTTCTCCTCAGTGTTCTTGACAAGCTCCAAAGGAGAGTCTGTAATGTGATAGGTACTGATCTGGCGACTCGACTGCAGCCACTTTCCCATCGTCGAAATGTGGCCTCCCTCTGTCTCTTCTATAAATATTTTCATGGCTTCTACTCGGATGGCAACTGGGTCCCACACATTCACAGTCAGGTTAGCCAAATGCAGACGACAATTCTACTCCTGTAGCTTCCTCTCTCGCACTTCCCGCCTGTGGAACTCACTCCCGTATTCTTGCTTTCCTGACGGCTACAACCCCCAGAAATTTAAATGCAAAGTTAATACTCATCTACTAACCACTGGACTCTAGCTCTCTCCCCTCCCCTGTATAACCTTCCCTTACTCTCCACCTATGTATCTGTCATCGCACCTTCTTTCTCAGCTTTCTGTTGTTCCTTTCTAACTAGCTTGTACTCCTCACTCTTTTCTAATTAATCTTTTTACATTTATGTAACCCCCTGCACATCAGTGGCGTTTCCGCCTTGCTCGGGGTGAAATGATTAAAAAACAAAACAAAACAAAAAAACAAAAACAAATCTACGGTTGATTCTGCCACATCTCAATGTTTATTTACTCCCGCAACATATCTTTTTTTTCTGAAGGGTCATTTTGACATGTTTATACATAAACTTTCCCTTTTATTTCAGTAGGCGGATTTCGAAGTAAAAACCTCTCATGAAATGTCAATAGGTATGAGAAAAGTGATTTAGATTTATTGAATTTTTAAAAAATAATCTTGAGCATGCCCTGTTTTAAAATTTTATCTACAAACAAACCAGATTATTTTATTAAAGTCTTCTGATAGAATAGTCTATATTTCTGACTTGATATATTGTATTTATTTGCACTATTTACATTGTATATATTGTTGGCCTCATCTTTGTTGGTATATTTACGACGTTTCTGCCTTTGTACGATCCGGCCTTCTTCTGCTGTAATTTGGAACGGAGCTTAATTCTTTATTTCATTCAACTGCTTAGATTGTACTACTAAGTATATATATATATATATATATATATATATATATATATATATATATATACGACTCTAATCACCCACCATCCATTATTAAGTACATCCCATCATCGGTTGAACGTCGCATCAACGCACACTCATCCAATAAAGAGATATTTGATAAGCACAAGGTAATTTATAATAGAATCCTTAATGAAAGCGGGTATAAATCATCAAAAATCAGTTTTGTTGAAAAATTCAAAAGTCCAAAAAGCAAAAATAGAAGTAGGAAAATAATATGGTATAACCCTCCATTCAACCAATCGGTTAATTTCAAGCTCGGACATAAATTTCTTAATTTAGTAGAGAAGCATTTCCCCAAAAATAACCCTCTGAGCAAAATCTTCAATAAAAATACCATAAAATTAAGCTATAGCTGTTCCAATAATCTAGAAAAAAATAATCAAAATGCATAACACCAAAATATTAAAAATACACTATAACAAGTCCGTCCCATGATAACAACCTCTGTAACTGTAGAAACCCCAACCAATGCCCCATGACCAATAAATGTCTGACGGAATCTCTGATATATATGTGTTCGATTTCATCCATAGAAAATTCTAAAGATGAAAAAATATATATTGGGAATACCATGAACGTATTTAAAAAGCGCTTTTACAATCACCTCTCATCATTTAATAAGAAAGAAAACATGACATCTCTCTCCAAATACTTTTGGAAATTAAAAGACGAAAATAAAACACCTAAGGTTGAATGGAAAATCCTCAAAAAAGCAAGAACAGCAAAATCTATAAAAGAACCATGCTTTCTTTGCCTTCAAGAAAAAATAGAGATCCTTAAATATATAAATGGTAACAAGCTTTTAAATCAGAGGCACGAAACCACAGTAAACAGCAAGCACATTAGGGACCTAACCTTACAATCATGCTAAGAAATACTAAGAGTTTGATGAGATATTCTTATTATAAAAGATTAAAAATGCTAGAGAAAAAATCGATCCAATAAATCCTTTAAAGAAGGTCTAATACCCACAAAAACATCTAAATAAATAAAACGTATAATTAAAGAAATAAAAAAGCTCCCAAACTATTACTAAAACCTACACCAATAATCTTACTTAACGCAATAACCTTACTTAAATACAAAAATATTCCGTACTGGAAAAATCAAAATTAAACGAAACGAATGACTCCCAAACTCGAAACAGAATCAAAATTCATATATTCAAAATTAAGATTAAATAAACTATTTCAGAATAATTATACTACACATAAAAATAAACAGTAAGCACACGGAAGATCTAACCCTACAATCATGCTAAAAAATACTGGAAATTTGAGTAGATATTTTTATCATAAAAGATAAAAAATGCTATAGAAAAAATCGATGTAATAAATCCTTAAAGTAAGATCTAATACCCGCAAAAATATCTAAATAAATAAAATAAATAAAAAATTAAAAGAAATAAATAGGATTCCAAACGATAATTTATAGAAAAAACAATAAAAAAAATTTAAAAGAAAAAACATATCCTCTAAACTTAAAATTAAGATTAAACATACAACTTCATATAATAAACTGATAAAATGCTAATTTGCATTTACTTCCTAAAGATAATACCATTAATCAACAATTTCACATCTACACACCAGGCTCTTCAAACGTCTAACGGTCAAAACGAAAGACACATTCCCTTAATTACCAATAACCCCAACCAACCCCACAACAACAACGAACCAGACATAAACAGAGGATGATTCCAAACTCTTACTCTTTCCATTCTCCTGATGAAATGTTGGACTCCCAACATTGAAACAGACATATGAATGTAGAGTAGAGGACATATATAGAAAAAATATGTACATGTTCTAAAACATAATTTATAATATATATATATATATATATATATATATATATATAATACTGTGCAAAGGTATTAGAACAACAACTTCTTTATCTTTTATGAGGCATATGGACAGAAAATAAACAATTTAATTAAAGTAATTTTATTTCATTTACTCAAAAAATGCTTAGCGTTTTGCTTTGATCACAGCCTTCATTCTGTCAGGCATTGACATAACAAGCTTCTTCAATGTATTTAATGGTATCTCCTGCCAAGCAGCTTGTATTTGTTCCCAAAGTGTATCTTGCGAAGTAACATTAGATTTATCAACTCGAGAGTTGGGCGGTGAATAAGTAAAAAAGTCAGTTATATCCAAGGATTATAGAATAAAGAGTAGTTTCAAAATAACTTGTTTAATAGAAAATAGGAAAAATTAAATATAACATCTTTTTAATACATTTCTTTTAACCCTAGTTTTAAATAATCAATATTTATTAGCAATTTACTTGGCTTTTTCTCCCTGTATTTGAATTTCAGTGAGGTTTTTATGAAAATCACCCTTGTCCTAATACTTTTGTACACTACTGGTAGTTTGCAAAAGCATATTATCAAGTAAATTAATCACATTTTACTGCCAGATGATGGTGTTTTAACACCGAAATTTTACAACTATTAAGTTGCGGTATGCTGTAATAATAATAATAATAATAATAATAATAATAATATATATATATATATATATATATATATATTCTTTCTATTATAATAAAAACCGTTTTGATTAAATTGAAGCACTAAGTGAAGGATTTTAATGTTGGAATTTTCGGATATACCTGTGTGTTATTTTAGAAATGTTAATAAAGCAAAAAAAAAAAAATGTAGTAAGTTAATAAAACCCAAATACAAACGAGGAAAAACGTTTATTAGTAAATAATGAATTAGTAAAAGCGAAATGGAAAGGAAAAATAAAATAAGTAAAGCAAAAATATAATAAAAGAAAATGAGAATATAAAATAAATAAATAAAAAATCAAGAAACCCCTGAGCATTGCTAACAAAAACCCACATTTGTTTTGATGTTCATCCGCCCTAAAAGCCCCCAGTAACATATATAGATAGAGGGAGAGAGCCTAAATGAAGCGTGATGCATTTCAGTGTGATAACTATATAATCAGTAGAAATTATATCTACATACACTTTTTTCTTTTGTCTATATTAAGCAGCATTATGTTGTACATAATTTAATGTATTTAATGTGTGTGTGTGTGTGTGTGTGTGTGTGTGTGTGTGTGTGTGTGTGTGTGTGTGTGTGTGTGTGTGTGTGTGAGTGCACCTCGGCGTGGTGTAATGGTTAGCAAGCTTGTCTCGCTAGAATCATTGTAACTGAGTGGTGAGTTCGATCCTCACTGGGTACCCTCTACTTTAGGCCGTGTGTCACATCTAAGCTACACTTAGAAAATCAACAACCCTGCCCCATAAAAAAAGTTTGTTACGAAAAGAGCAAAAACGCTGCCCTATACACCATTGGGTGTAACGGAAAAGTAATATATATTGTATTTTAATCCTCTATTGTTATCAGCCTTATTTTTAACTTAGAATGAAAATAGCATTCAAAAGAGAAAGATAGGGTTCCCATTGCATTCAAAAGAGAAAGATAGGGTTCCCATGCTGATTCATCAGTCTTGTCTCGCTTTATTGCTTGCTTTCTTTCTTTCTTTCTTTATTTATTTATTTATTTATATATTTATATATATAGTGAAAAGAATGTGTCACTTTGATTAAGAAGGTTCATGTCGATTTCTAAGTTTCATGAGGGCACCATGATGTGGCGTTCGCTGGTCGGGGCTGTTTTTTTTTTTTTACAAGTTAAAATATCATAATGCTCTCTTCACGAAATCTCGAAGTCGGCATGAACCTGCTCATTTAAAGTGACAAATCAGGCAGTTAAGTGCTATACGTGATATACGCTTTGGGCTATCATGTCTCGAAAAAGACATGACTGACTGATTATCCCGCAGTAGGTTGCCATTGTTTTTTTGTGGTAGACTTGCTGGCAGCCAAGACTATAGAACCCAATCTATCCTATTATTTAACCCATAATTGTAGGGAAGAGACGGATTAATACCTTTCCCAAGGGTATTTATGAGTAAGTGAATGCAAGTAATTTGACTGAAATTCGAACTCGGCTGCCCGATTTGTCGTTCGGAATTGATATCCACTGCACCACAACGTACAAATACTTGGCCCAAAACTATCAACTTTCTATCTCTACCCCGATATCGAACATTTTGCGATAAATCTACCATTCGTCTGTACATTGCCATAACTGATCGGGTGTTCTTGCTATTTAACTTGATGTTCTTAGGAAGATCTGCAATATAACTGGTCCTGACTTGGCAGCACATCTTCAGTCACTTTCTCACCGACGTAATGTGGCTTCCCTCTGTTTTTCTTCAAGTATTTTCATGGCATCTACTCTGACAATCTTTTTTCCCCTCGTTTCCTGACTACAACTATCGCCCAGTTCACACTCCACCCACATCTATTGAACAGGTGAAGAGGCTCATCCCTTGTTTCCTGTTTAGGATGCGGTTTCCGGTTTTCTGTTTTCCAATCTTTTCACTCTTTTCTTTTTTTCTTTTTTTTTCAATTGGAGTAGATAGACTCACGTCTATTGAACAGGTGAAGAGGCTCATCCCTTGTTCCCTGTTTAGGATGTGGTTTCCGGCTTTCTCTTTTCCATTCTTTTTACTCTTACGTAGCCCCCTGCGCATCAGTGACGTTATCGCCTTGCTTGGAGTGATATGATTAAAAAAAAAAAATCATGTATTTATGCTTACTACCAGATTGGCATCCTGGTTCCACCTTTTTAACCTTTAAAATTATCAAATTTAATATTTTTTTCTATTCTGATAGTTTCTTTTTTCGCACTTCCCGTTCGTGGAACTCCCTTCCGTTTGCTTGCTTCCCTGATGGCTACAATCACATCAAAAGTTTAAATGCAACGTCAGCTACTATCTTCTATCGGCACGATAGAAGAAACTGTTAGCAATTAACAGAATCAGTTAACTTGCAGTTATATATAATCATTTCAACAGTAAAATGATAAGACCGTGCGGCTAATATACCCTGACAGTTAAGTGCCATACGTGATACACGCCTGGACGATCATGTTTCGAAAGAGACATAATTGACTGGGCAGATGATTTTCCCACAGTATGCTGCCATTACTTTCTGAAGTAGACTAGTTGCCAACCAAGGCTATATAACCCAATTTATTTAACCCTTAACTGGAGGGAAGAAATAGTTTAATACTATTCCCAATGGTAAGTTAATGCAACGAATTCGACTGGAATTCGAACTCGTCTCCACGATTTCTCGTTCGGAGCCGTTATCCACTGCACCAAAACACAACTGATCACCACTTGTTCATCACCAAACAAAGCAGACGTATCATCGACATACCGACAATAAAAGTATAGACAGTCAGTGAAGTGCCATACGTGATACACGCTGTGTAAAGACATGACTGACAAGGCAGAAGATCATCCCGCAGTAGGTTGCTATTATTTCTGTAGTAGATTGGTTGCCAACCAAGGCTATAGAACCCAATCCGTTCTATTATTTAGCCCATAACGGATTAATACCTTTCCCAAGGATATTTGCGCGCAAGTGTATGCAAGGAATTCAACTGGAAATCAAACTAGGCTTCCCGATTTGTCGTTCCGAGTCGTTATCCACTGCACCACAAACTGCGCTTAAATTCATAACGTCTAGGTACCATGGCAAAAAGTTCACCGGAACAAGTATCATTGAACGATATAAGACACAGGGAAGCAACATCACAGCCATTTGAAAGTGAGATGTCAGGCAGGACCAATAACATCACAGATTCTTCTTTAAATATTATCAATCGTATAAAAATATGCAGAAGGGACACTGCGCCAGTTAGCAGTATTCAATAAGTTTTCTACATGTGCCAATACATATATATATATATATATATATATATATATATATATATATATATATATATATATATAAATCTAACTTAGAGCCAACAAGGTATGTTGGCTTTAGGTTAGATTTATCCTTATTTGATTGCTCTACTATTGTTTTGAGCGCTTCAGTGTTAGGGTTCTCGTCTCGGGTTTTTTTTCTTTTCAACGAGTATTTTGACGTTTGTTCAAGTACTACGTTGTTTTTGTATTCCCCCCCCCCCCCCGCGTTTATACTCGATAGGAGTTTTTCGAGACGGATTGAAATATATTATAACAATTATTAATATTATCATTGTTATTATATATATATATATATATATATATATATATATAATTATAATTTAGAATATGTTCAAATTACAGTCTACTACAAAGTGTATATTTTGTTTCGACATTGAAGAAACAATCTCTCATCAGGTAATAAACGCTATTTTTTGGAAATGTCGAAACAAAACGTAGGCTTTGTAGTAGAATGTAATTTGAACATGTTCTAAATTATATATATATATATATATATATATATATATATATATATATATATGCATTACGCCGGTAATATCTTATTTTATTTTGAGTATTAAAGTTGCCGAGGAAATTTGAAATCTCTCATAGGGATTTCATGGTGAAATGATCATTCAACGGTTTTGAACTTCGAAATTTATTTTATTTTATAATTGGCTCTGTAATTTAAATATTAATTATATTGAGCCCTCCACCTGTATCATTTGTTTAATATTAAAATATTAATATTAATTAGGATCGGGTCCTTGGGATTTACCTTCCTGCTTTTCCTTTTGGATTAAAGTTTTTAAAATATATATATATATATATGAATTATAATTTACAATAAATATTCATAGCTCTCTTTCTGTATTGAGCACTGTTTAAATTAATGTTTTGAACGTCGTTAATAATTTCTTCTTTCCTTATTCATTTGGATATATATATATATATATATATATAGAGAGAGAGAGAGAGAGAGAGAGTGAGAGTGAGAGAGAGAGGTACACACGCACATAGAAACACATACATATGTAGATGCATATATACAGAATATAATCACGTAGGACAAGGATATATCTCTGCTATATAACCCTGTGCCACCTGTCACCGGAAAAGATAATCTGAATTGGCTGAGATATGCGATGAAGCCCATAGCATGTCGCGCAGACGACAAAGGTCTCAAGCCGACAAGAAATGCATGAGTGTGATTATATACTTATAGACATACAGAGAAAGAATCTCGGGGGTGGGGGATTATACACGAAGAATTTCGCACATTAATCCAGTGAAGTACACCTGTGATCATTTATTTCACACACACACACACACACATATATATATATATTAGAATAAACGCATGCAATACGAACTCCAGAGTGAGACTGCAAGTGTAAATAGAGCGAAAGCTTATGAAAAGGCGAATCCATTTTGCACAAGGTTCCGGCGGGATTTGTTTAAATAGCGTATTAATCTGCCTGTTTCGGCGACATTTTCTCGGGGGACAGCCAATGATGATCTGACGAACTTATGACAAGATTTATTTTTGTATGACAAAGAAAATATCTAAGTAATTAGCTGACAGATGGTAAATATGTTTAGAAACTTTCAAAGATAAACTGAAAACCAAACAATTTTTTTATCTATACATCTAATTCCCCGACTTACTCATATTTTATGTACTAGCATCTATCTATCTATCTATCTATCTATCTATCTATCTATCTATCTATCTATCTATCTATCTATCTATCTATCTTCATTCCTGTCATATATCTATCTATCTATCTATCTATCTATCTGTCTATCTATCTATCTATCTGTCTATCTGTCTATCTGTCTATCTGTCTATCTATCTATCTATCTATCTGTCTATCTATCTGTCTATCTATCTATCTATCTATCTGTCTATCTATCTATCTATCTATCTATCTATATATATATATATATGCATGTGTGTGTGTATGTACAGGCAAATAATCAGAAGTATATATATATATATATATATATATATATATATATATATATATATATATATATATATATATATATGTGAGTTAATTGTATATTGCGACACGGAATTTTCTATGTTTCGAGATAGATTCACATCATCAGGCAATGTTTGATGTTGGTTATATAGTTGATTTACATGTCGCAATGTACAATTAATTCATAACCACATAATTATATTAAGCTCTGTAATACTTATTATATTGAGCACTGTACATAATAAGATATATGTCGGGGCACTCAAAATAGTAAAACCTCTTCATCTGGAAATATATATATACATATATATATATTAATGAATACACATATTGTCCTACGTTGATGGCACGACTGTGAGTTTCAGGCGTTATGCAATCAAAATGTGCATATTGCAATCTGATCGTATAATAAATTTGAATTCAAGTTTACTCATTGAGCACAGGGGTTAAATCTTATAAATTTATGTTTCTGCTTTTTAACAAGAGTAAAACTTAAGTAGACACAAGGTTACATGGAGAGAAAAAATATTAGTATATATAAAATATTTGTGTTCATACTACATTGAGCACTGTTTTATTAACACTTGAAAAATAATATTATTCATGTGTATAGTCTCATATATATCATATAATAATTCCGCTTCTGTTCCTTCCTTACTTAGTTACTTAGTGCCTCCGTCCTTTACGCCACTGAAGACAGATACACTTACTCTCTACCTTTTCCTTCCCCTCTATCTTTTTTATAATCTATAAACGCTACTCTCCTCAGCCTTTCTTTCACCTTTACCAATCTAAAGGGTAGGAAAGATTGAGAGAGTAGGAGGAGAAAACCTATAGCATTACCGTAGCAGTAGCAGCTTAAGCTGGTGGTTGTAGCAGTAATTGTGCGTGTGTATATGTGTGTGTACTGTATAATATAGTAAAAATAGGTAGTTTTTTTTGTATCCCACGACCTAATAACGGAATTTCTGGCCTCTAAACCCTTGGCCATTATTCAATTGGTTTTTTCTGTTTACAATGGACACAGGAGCCATGATTTTTCAGTAATAAAAAAAAATATTTTCTCTTACAAAATCTCTCACAAAATAGCGTACAGTATTTTGGTTATGGTCTGTGCATACGCCGCTTAATATAATGTAAGATTACAGTAAAGTAGTTTCTATGGACATTACTTTTATAGATATTTTAATAAAATTACACTCTGTGTTATCGTTATTTTATTATCCAATATCTTTATGTTTGAAGACGTTACTATCATTTGTAGTATGACAAAGTAAAATTTTTCCAGAAAATCATAATTATCCTTCCGTGGAAATTCCACGGGTTCCGCTAGTATTTATTAATCCACATAATTCTTTCTATATACACATATGGGGGTGATAACGATATATGAAATTTTATATAGCAAAACAGACGAAAAGCTGTATGACTGTATAAATGATCGGACATAATTTGTTATGTTGGCTCAACTTTACACGAGCAGGAACGAGGGATGGCTGGAATTTTAAATTTAAGTTTAATTTCAAAGAAAAAAGAATTAAATTTAAAATTAGCTGCAGCCGTTGTGTAGTCATACCAAAATGACAAATTCAGTGTCATAAAAAATAAAATGCGACACATGAAAACTTTTTCCAATTTGAGTAATTGATAATTTATGTTACTCATATTTAAATAGACGTCCTGTTTAATTATTAAACAGTATTTGTTTTCGTCAAACGGCCTGAATATTCGACTTCTGTCGGGGGCGCTTATTTCGTTTTTCTTGTAAGATTTCTAGAGTATTTTTGTCGATAGAAAATAATTTAAGTAATAAAATCTGCGGGTTAATAAATAAATAATCCATTTCTTTTATATATATATATATATATATATATATATATATATATATGCCGCCGCCGACTTTGCGGTCAGTAGTTCTCGCACGTTGTAGGGAACCTCCTCATCGCTACCGCCGAAGCGTTCGCTGCTCCCGCCGCTCATTGTGGTAGGTGACAGCGGTGCATGCGTTGCAGTCGACGAACGTCCTAGTCGCGAGCAGTAAACCTAACCGGTAATTACTGACGGCAGTGTCGCCTCCGTCCAAATGGAGGACGGTAGTTCTCAGCTCCCGCAGCACTCGTACACACACATATATATTAAATATGTAAACAAGAAAAGTAACCCTCGAAGAAAAAATAGAAATAGGAAAATCATCTGGTACACACCCCCTTACAACCAGATGACAAATGGCAAATTGGGAAGAAAATTCCTCGAGTTAATCAGGAAACACTTACTGGAAAAAAATCCACTAAGTAAGATCTTTAATAAAAACACTATAAATTAAGTTACAGCTGTATGAACAATTTAGAAAAAATTATAAAAAACCACAATAATAATATTTTTTAAAAATTCAACAAAATCAGTAAAAACAACCAGACAACAGAAAATTACAATTTAGACAAGAAAAATGTAGTTGTAAAAACCCCATAGACTGTCAGCTAGATAACAAGTGTTTGACGGAATCGATAATCTATCAATGCGAAATATCGACAAAGAAAAACCCAAACAATATAAAAGTCTATATAGGGAGTACTAAAAACACTCTAAAACAACGAATTTACCAGCACACCTCTTCATTTAATAATAGCAAATACAGAAATAGAACATCCGTATCGAGATATTATAGGTACCTAAAGGAAATAAAAAAAACACCCACAATAAAGTAGAAAATTCTAAAAGAAGCTAAAACATGTAAGTCCTTAAATAAACCATATTCATTATGCTTCTATGAAAAACTATTTAATATTAGATCCCTTAAAAATAAAAATTTATTAAATAAACGCAACGAAATTAATGTCATATGTAGACATTGTAAATTATTCACATTAGAAAATGGATAAAACCTAAATTAAATAACATGCATATAACTATCAAGTACATAAGAAAAATAATCACTGACGAACTATATAAAAATAAAGCCGAAAATAGAATAACCTTTTTTTTAAATTTCCCCTTTGTATCAGGATAATAAACTTTACAACAAATGGATAGTTAGAACAAAACATCGCAGTTTAGGGTTTTTTGAAAAAAAATCTTTTCTTTAACAAATAGACTAAAGAGGATAAGTAATGAAAGAATAAGTGATTGGTACTCAAAAGGAATATCACATCAAATGTAATAAAACTGAAGGGAAAATGATAAGATCAGATTAATGGGAGGTAAAACATTAAGGAAAAGAAACAAACAAGAGAAGAATAGGGTCAAGGAAAAAAGAAAAAAAGAGGAAAAAAGTTGGTTAGCATGTATTCTTTGGAGTCAAACCCCAAAGTGAATCTCCATTCTGATTAGCCACACACACAAAAAAAACACCCACATACATTCGCAGCAAACCAAAAGAATTTGTCATTTAAATGTAAATCATCTGCACAACCACACCAACATTGCCTGATGATGAGAACCTATCTCGAAACATAGTCGCAATGTAAAATTGATATATAACCATATAATTATATATATATATATATATATATATATATATATATATATATATATATATATAAATTGGTTATAATTTTGAAAGAAATAGCCTTAGAGGTAATCCAATTACTATTAAACGGATCCAAATAATATTAAATATTAAATCTGATCTATCCAAACTGATTAAATTATTTATTTACAGAACCCATATAAACACTATATTACATATAAAAATTTTCAAATTTTCCAAAATCAATTGGCCATTTCGACGAGTGAATTTAGTTTTAGTCTCATAAGCGAAAACAAATCATTATGGGGAAATAAAATTGTGCTTGTCTAAAAAACGAAAGTGAGTGTGGGGAAAAAGGAAAAGGATAAGGAAAAAGGAAAAGTGTAGCAGTTTCTTGTGGTTGGTTATTTTGACAGTAGCGAAAAGAAATACAGTAAAATAAATTAAAAATAAAAATGAAAAACACATAAGAAAGAAATAGGTAACAAAAATGACGGTCTTCAAAAGGCCCCTCTTAAAGGGTCACGAATACTGTTAATATATATATATATATATATATATATATATATATCCAGGTGAAGAGAACCAACAGTTTTACAATTCCGACTTCTCCGGCATTTCCTTTTTTTTTTTTTTTTATAAAAGTGCTCAGTAAAATAAATATTCTAGAGTATAATATAATCATATAATTAAATTTGTTTTTTAATTAAAAATACATTGCGACACGGAAATTTCTATGTTTCAAGATTTCTACTTTGTTGTTCAGGCAATGTTTTCACAAATTTCCATGTTTTGAGATTTCTACCTCGTCATCAGGCAATGTTAGATCATTGTTGTAAACTGATCTAATATTGCATGATGACGAAGTAGAAATCTTGAAACATAATAATTTCCGTGTGGCATTGTATTTTTAATTAAAAAAATTTATATATATATATATATATATATATATATATCCGCTTCTAAATAGATGCGTTACATGCTCTCACTTTCAGGACGTGGGCGATCATGGACTTTCACTTGCCCCTTAATATTTTTCCTCTTGGTATCTCTCTCAATCACTGCTCCGCCATCTATTTGCTAGAGCTTATCAAATATTTCTCGAGCTGCTTTGCCCTGTCTCTTTTACCCACTATCCGCCCTGTGAGTGTTATTTTCTTGAGACCCTCCTTCCTCGTTACGTGTTCTAGAAAATTCATCTGCCTTTTTCTGGTATTAAGTATGGGTTTTCTTGTCGTTTGCATCCTCTCCAACAACTCTTAATTGCTCACGTGCTCGGTCCATGGTATCATCAGTATCCTTCTGTAGAATCTTATTTCTGCTGGCTCAAGCCTCTCATTCATCCTTGAAGAGATCGTCCAACAATCGCTGCCATACAGAATGACAGCGTCTTCGGATCTCAGTGTCACACTTACCATCTTCTGTTAGAACGCTTCCTAGATGTTTAATTTTTTTTACTTGGTTTATTTTCGTTTCTCTGACATGTAGTTGGCCTTTTGTGGTCTTTTTTGTGATAACTATTCATTTTATACTGAAGTTTATGCTCGGCCTTTTCTGCTCGCTTACTCTCGCTACGTTCTGTAGGAGGTGCTGCATAAATATGCAACAAAAGCTAAAGCTTACCAAATATTTCTCAAGCTGCTCTCCCCTGTCTCTTTTACCCACTATCCGCCCTGTGAGTGTTATTTTCTTCAGACCCTCCTTCCTCGTTATGTGTTCTAGAAAACTCAGCTGTCTTTTCCTGATGTTAAGTATGGGTTTTCTTGCCGTTTGCATCCTCTCCAACAACTCTTGCACTTGCCCCTTAATATTAAGATTAGCATTATGTTTTACAGATTGTGAGTAAGCACTATTAACTAAGTCCTATTTAACATCTAGAAAGTAAACTTTTGGGGGTTGCTATTTATTCTTACTTTAAAATAATGTTCTTCAATATTCAATGTATGTATTTACGGATTTTATTTTTATAATCGTGTCGCCCCAAGCAAGGTATTTTACTGCCGTGTCTGCTATCAGCACTGTGTCTTCTCCGTATCTTATACTGTTGAGATTGTGGCCGTTAATGGTGAAGGAAGCAAGAATTTTATCTCTCTTAGAATTTTTCGCTTTTGGCGCAATATATGTTCTTGAATATCCTAATGTCTTTTCTAAAAATGTCGAGGTTACCGAGTATGTCGAACAAGTCTTTGTGGCGTACTTTGTCAGATGCCTTTGCGTAGTCTACAAAGCAAAGATGAAGGCCCCTCTGCATTTCAATTGCTCTTTCAAATAGTCTTCTGAGCATAAATATCGCGTTCCTTGTTCCGGTATCTTTAACGATGCCGCACTGTTCTTGTCCTATCTTTTGACCGATTCTGCTGAGCACTTTCTTCATCAGAAACCGGAAGATGACAGTTATTAAACCATGATTTACAAGATACCTTGAGAAAAAATTTGATTGAAAATACAAAAATACTATTTATATCACAATATCAAAAGCAACTCGCTATAAGAGAGGCACTATATATTAAACAATTAAAGAGAAAGAAAAAAAACTGAAACAGTAGAAAAATTAAACGTTGGAAAAGCTAAAATAAAATAAAATAAAATAAATATAAAATAAAAAAAATAAAGTAAAATAAAAAATAACATTAGGGATAGGAATAATAAAAGATTAAAATTAAAATATAAATAAAAATATCTTAATTTTGCAAATAATAGATGGTGGGTGATTTGGTTTTTGGATGTATGTAGATAGGATTAGCATTATATTTCACAGATGGTAAGTAAGTACTATTAACTAAGTCCTGTTTAACATCTAGAAAGTAAACTTTTGGGGGTTTCTATTTATTCTTACTTTAAAATAATGTTCTTCAATATTCAATGTATGTATTTACGGATTTTTTTTTTATAATCGTGTCGCCCCAATCAAGGCATTTTACTTACAGTTTTGTCGTAGGTTACACAGGAGGAAAGTTATGAGAAAGAGTGATAATTTATAGGGGGTGTCAGGAAGTGGGTAAGAGAAGAATGAGAATACTAATGAGAGGAGAATGGACGAAGAAAGGAGTATGAGAGAAAGAGGATGCAAGTTAATGAGATAGTAAATGACAATTGACATAACATTTGAATTCTTGAAGAATGTAATTGTCTGGAAAGCAAGTAAACGGAAGTGAATTCCACAGACGGAAAGTGCGAGAAAAGAAGCTATTGGAATAGAAGTTGCGGTTACATCTTATTGGTTTCACAGTAAACGGGTGGGACCTAGTTGCTAATCTTGAGGCTCGAGTATATAGATGGCACCAGTGAGAGAAGTCGTGAAAATATATGTAGAAGAGACACAGGGAAGCCACATTGCGCCGGTGAGAAAGTGACTGTATTTGAGCTGCTAAGTTGGGATCGATCACATAACAGATTTTTCGTTGAAATTTGTCAAGGACCCGTAGGTGGATAGTAGGAGCACCCGACCAGATATGGCAGCAGTATTTAATACACGGGCGGATGGTAGATTTGTATATGAATTGTTTTAGACGGGAAAACTTCCTAGCCCTGCACAGAGAACCGATCTTCTTAGCAGCGGATTTAGCTATGAATTCTATATAGTCATTCCACTTGAGGTCTGTTGTGAGAGTTGACCCGAAGAGGCGCAATGTTTTACTTTCAGGGAGACTAGACTGATCCATGCTAATAGGTGGTGGCGGATAGAAGCGATTGTCTCTGGTGGTTAATAGATAGCAGCTTCGTTTTGGAAGCTTTGAAATTCACGAGCCATTTATTACCCTAGTCCAAGCTTGGCAGCGAGGTTTGCTTTGTCAGCCTCGGTAGATTTTTGATCGAGCCGAAAGTAAACCGTCGTGTCGTCAGCGTATATGCCTACTTGGTATCGTATTATATCAGGGAGATCGTTAATGTAGATAAGAAAAAGCGTGGTACATAGAATAGAGCCTTGAGGGACACTCGCGTTCGTGAGATAGTATTACGTGGTATGTCCGTTTAATACTACCTTCATTGTGCGATCTGAGAGGAATGACTGGATTAAGTCAAACAGTTGTCCAGTTATACCGTAGCCCGGCAGCTTGCATACGTTTGAGTTTACTCTATTATTAAACATATACCACATTCAGTTAAACACAGAATAAACAATACTTCTTTAAAGGAAGACATTTTCTATCAACATAGTCATTACTACAACATTTCCTTTAAAATCAGCGGCTATAAATGCAATGATATTAAGTATCATAAACAAATTAATCATGACACCAAACGTAATCAAGAAAATAATTTGGTACACACCACCATCTAACAATGGTTAGAACTAAGTTAAATAATAAATTCTTTAATCTAGTTCAATAACACTTCCCATCTAATAATCCCTTCAGCAACATTTTAATAAAAATACACTGAAACTTAGTTATAGCTCCACTGATAATCTTGAGATGATAATAAAAAGAACACAGTAATAATATCCTCAAACAACGTTATTATATTAATTATAACCAAATTATCATAAATAATGATAATACCACAATTTCATGCAATTGTCATAACCCTAACGTATGTCCTTTGCAAAATAAATGTCTTACAGATTCCATAGTATACCAAGCTACCATTTTCACTACTGAAAATTCTAATCTTGCCAGACATTATATTGGATGTACTAAAATAATTTTAAGCCTCGATTTTACAAGCATAACTTATGTTTCAAACATAAAGCATATAATAATTCTACTCCTTTCTCTAAATACTAATTGAAAAGATGCAAATAAAACTCCAACAGTTAAATTGAAAATAGTAACTAAAGTTAGAACATGTATCATTACTTGAAATATGTTTCCTTCGCTTACAAAAAAAAAAAATCCATATAATAAAATTCGCAAAAACTAACTTATTGAACCAACATAATGAATTCACTAATTTTTGCCACCATAGAATTTTTCATGCACTTAAACATCTCTGAAAATATCTCAATTTTATGTCAATTTTTTACTGTTTGCTCCTTTTATTTTATACCTTAAAATTGAGCTTATTTAAGTGGTAATTCTTTTATTGCTATCATTATTTTATTTCTAATTATGAATATATGGCCTTAAGATAATATTTTTATTTATATTTTAATTTTTGTATATTATTCTTATTCTTTATGTTATTTTTTATTTCATCTTATTTTATATTTACTTTTTTTATTTTATCTTTTCCAACGTTTGATTTTTTGACTGCCTCGGTCATTCTCTTTTGTTTCTCTTCCTTCATCTTTCTTCTTTTGCTTTTTTCCTTTTAACTTTTTTCTTTTTCTCTTTCATTTGGCTAAAAAATTTGACATGTCTGGCTTTCTGTGGCAAAACATTGACACACTACTGTCTATGATTCTCACACATATCATTCTTTAAAATGTTATAACCTCCCCCTCACTTAATTCATCACATTGATGACCTCTTTATTCTTAAGTTTTTATGTTTTTACTTGTTAATTTTTTATTTTATTTTTTATTAGATCTGCTTATCTATATATATTACCAAATAAATTAACCACATTTTCCTGAGTGATGATGGTGTTTTAACACCGAAACTTTATAGCTATTGAGTTACAGTATGCAATAATAATAATAATAATAATAATGATAATAATAATAATTGCCATATATGTATGCTCTACTTTTGTATTGAGCACTTTAAAAACATATTTGAAGAATATACTTCCATTAATAACCATTACTTATATATATATATATATATATATATATATATATATATATATATATATGCAGGTTTCATTGAATAATATAGACAAGTTTTGTCTATTAATTTTGTGTAGGATCCGTTCATACCGTCTGATATACTTGATGGTGATGTCGTTGAAAGACAACAAAAAATCACAGTAATTGTTGATTTTTTTTATCGGGTCTAAGCTTTCGGCTCGCATAAGCCATTATCAAAGAGTAAATATTAACACTCAGTAAACATAGAACATTTATGTTATTAACAATAAAGAGAATTGAATTGAAAATATAAGTCCATCCCTACCGTGGCGGATGGCCGAAGACAGTGACAGTATATTGTCTATATTATTCAATGAAACCTGCATTAATGAAAAAATGCTGCCAAAATACACACAATATATATATATATTCTCCATCCTCGACGATGTAATTATTCAAAAAATAAAATAATAAGCATGTGTCAAGAGAAAAATACTGCAAGAGCTTTCATAATCGGTCGTAAAATTTAACAATTGGTAATAAAGAGAATTAATTGAACCGACACTGCTTCTCTGTTGTTTTTCTTTCCATGAGCGTGAAAGGTTATATTCCTCTTAAAAAAATACGCAGAGGGTAAAAAAAAAAGGAGATTAATTTCAATTTTAAAACCAGGCGTTATCCCCTAACAATCAAAGCATTAATTAATTTTGAAAAAGATATGATTTCCATATTAGACCAAATAAAATTTTAAAAATCAACAGCAACTTCCAAAAACTATTAAACAACGAAATAAAATAATAAAAACACGCACAATATATCATTATTAAAGGAGAAAAATCTAACAACATATATGAAATAAACCCAAAGGTATACGAGAAAAAATATAATGAAGAAATCAACAAATTTTATTGGAGTACTGCTGCCATTTATGGTCAGGTGCCCCTGCCGTTCTCCTCAGTGTTCTTGACAAGCTCCAAAGGAGAGTCTGTAATGTGATAGGTACTGATCTGGCGACTCGACTGCAGCCACTTCCCCATTGTCGAAATGTGGCCTCCCTCTGTCTCTTCTATAAATACTTTCATGGCTTCTGCTCGGATGAGCTTAAGTCACTGATGCCTCCTCAACAAGTGTTTACCCGTGCAACCAGACTGGCAACTGGGTCCCACCCATTCACAGTCAGGTTAGCCAAATGCAGACGACAATTCTACTCCTGCAGCTTCCTCTCTCGCACTTCCCGCCTGTGGAACTCGCTTCTGTATTCTTGCTTTCCTGACGGCTACGACCTCCAGAAATTAAAAGCAAAGTTAATACTCACCTACTAACCACTGAACTCTAGCTCTCTCCCCTCCCCTGCATAATCTTCACTTTCTCTCCGCCCATGTATCTGTCATTGCACCTGCTTTCTCAGCTTTCTATTGTTCCTTTCTAACTAGCTTGTACTCCTCACTCTTTTCTAATTAATCTTTCTACATTTATGTAACCCCCTGCACATCAGTGGCGTTTCTGCCTTGCTCGGGGTGAAATGATTAAAAAAAAAAAAAAAAAAAAAAAAAGCTCCGAATTGCTACGTTGAAAAATCAACAAGGGAGCTAAAATTGTTACAAAAAAGACTGGATTTAAACAACAAGAGACAAATTTTAACCAGTAAGCAAGCTTTCCTAACAATATAAGACCAGAAAAAGACTTTCCTAATAGCCCCTGGTACCGGCTCATAAACCCAACAAAAACTGAAGTGGGTAATATTAGCCATCAAATATTAAAAACATTTGTAACTTACTGAAAATTGAACCAGTGAAAAAACACAGGTGACTGAATTTCCTGGTTTCAAAAAATTCAAAGCAAAAACAAATATAATTTCATAAAATATGACATTAAAAATCTTTACCCACCAATATTTGAAAAAAGGTTTAATGGAAGCGTTTAATTTCACTAAACTGTACATAAACATACTATCTGAAGATATAGATATAATTCTACATTGCCGAAAATCCATAACTTTCCACAACGGTGAAACATGAATAAAAAATCAAATAACGGCACATTTGATGTACCACGAAGCTCATTTGATGGAGCCAAGATTTCACAATTGATGGGAATATACATTTTAAATAAAATTAACGAAATAATCCACATAGACAACCACGAATTATACAGAGATGACTGATTAATGATAGCAACGGACAACAAAAAAGAGAATGATAGAATACAGAAAATACTTTACAGACTTTTTAAAGACCTAGATTTTGAAGTTGTAGTTAAAACAAATAAGAAGGCAGTCCAATATTTAGATGTAGAATTTAATTTACTAACTGGTAATGTCTCTCCATATAAGAAAGCAAACACAACTTTAAAGTACGTAGACACAAGATCGAACCATCCCACAAGCATAATCAAGCACATCCTTAAAGGAATAGAGCGCAGGCTATCAAAACATTTTAGAATACAAACCCTAACCAAAATAGTAATTTAGAAAATTACATAAAAAATAAATCACCAGAAATTAAAATAACGACATATAAAAGAACATCATTAACAACGAATGTAACTTTAGGGACAAAAATAAATGCCCACTTAACAGACTTTGTAATGCAAAAGGGATTATTTACAAAGCACAAGTACATGGCATAAATTGTCAAAGCAAAACATATTTCGCATCTACCAAAGACAGTTTAAAGTTAGATGGAATAACCATAAATCAACATTTAAACTGGAAAACCCAAAAACTTGTACAAAACCGGCTAGACACGTGTGGAAATTAAAATTAAAGTATGGAAAGACCCCAATATAACTTGGTGCATAGTAAAAACAGCCAAACCTTGCAACGATGGTAAACGATGGTAAAATATGCAGATTATGCTAGGAGGAAAAATTGTCTATAATATTGTTGCCAGAAAAAAATTACTAAACGAAAGAATATATATATATATCTATATCTATATATCTATCTATATATATATATATATATATATATATATATATATATATATATATATCTGTGTGTGTGTGTGTGTGTGTGTGTGTGTGTGTGGAGGCAGCAGATAATTTTCTAAACATATATTGTTAGATATAACAGACTCCTGTTACGGGAACTGTTAAATATAACAGACAATAACTGTCTTTTTTTATTTAATCATGACCCGTTCTAAACATCGTATTTTGGCTTTAATTTCAGGTGAAAATAAAAACAAAAATTTTCCAACATTTGGATATTTTTATTATGCTGGTTCTAAGGTTGTTTAATGTTTAGAAAAAAAAAAAAAAAAATATATATATATATATATATATATATATATATATATATATATATATATCATATGACTGTGTCTGTCTTAAAATAACCCTCTTGTCTGCTCATCTTATCAATCAAAATCAGATTTTCATGTATCTAGTATGTGCAGGGTCCATAGGCACTTCTTACATTATCGGTAAATTTAAAGGATAAAATGACACGTCGCGAAAACAAGAGTTAAAAACGTGTATGTATATGTGTATATATGTTTACATGTGTATATATATGCATTTATATGTATATGTGTGCATAAATATGTATGTGCATGTGTATGTGTGTATAGTATTTGTCTGTTTTTTTTTCCTGATTAATCTTTGAATAAATTTTTAATACTCTAAACATGATGGCCAGTTAAATTTAGAATTCGACATACGTAATTTCTCACATTAATTCGTAATATTTTTCTAAAATAAATTTTAATTTTAATTTTAAAGTGAAATTAATAGTCACTTAGAAATACTGATTTCTAGTTTAACCAAACATTAACATTAATGCACCAATAAATTAGTTTTCGCGTACGATGTCGTGGTTTTCAAATTAACAGGGGGCTTGGTCAGTTTTGAATGTTTAAATTTTTTTTTTATCTCGCAATCAACGACATCACAGAAAGTGTTAAAACAAAATAATTACTTTGTAGTGATGTTATAATATATTAGGTCATAAATTTTAAATAAATATTATTTGCTCTACTCTGTATTGAGGACTGTTTTATGAATAGTGGGTTTTATTTTTTTGGAATATCGGAATTGAATGCCAACCCTATACACGGTTATATATATATATATCGACAAGAATGGTGAAGCCCGAACTATCGCCCTGGATATCTCTAAAGCATTCGACACAGTATGGCATGCCGGCCTTCTACGGAAACTGCGAAGCTACGACATTACTGGACGTTTGTTGGACTTAATCCAGTCATTCCTCTCCAACCGCACTCTGAAGGTGGTTTTTAACGGACATGCCTCTCAGAACTACCCTACAAACGCGGGTGTCCCCCAAGGCTCTATCCTAGGTTCTACGCTCTTTCTAATCTACATCAATGATCTCCCCGATGCCATAAGATCACAAGTAGGCATGTACGCCAACGATACCACAGTATACGCTCACTTCGATCAAAAATCTGATGTTGATGATAAGGCGAACATCGCGGCTGAGCTTGAAAAGGACCTCCAATCCGTGGTGGATTGGGGTAAGAAATGGCTCGTAAAATTCAATTCTTCCAAAACGAAGCTGCTGTCAATTAACCGCCACAGACGACCACACCTCCCTCCCATTAGCATTGAACAGGCATGCCTCCCAGAGAGTAAAACACTACGCCTGCTTGGCCTGACACTCTTAGCCGACCTCAAGTGGAATGACTACGTCGAATCCATTGCTAAATCAGCTGCCATGAAAGTTGGCTCTCTGTGCAGGGCCCGGAAATTCTTTCTGCTTGAATCTATCCTGCACATATATAGATCTACCATCCGCCCGTGTTTTGAATACTGTTACCACATCTGGTCGGGTGCTTCTGCTATTCTACTCGGGCCTCTTGACAGCGAAGAATCTGTAATGTGATTGATACCGACTTAGCTGACCGTCTGCAGTCACTCTCTCACTGGCGTGACGTGGCTTCCCTGTGCCTCTTCTATAAATACTTTCATGGCTTCTGCTCTGATGAACTTAAATCACTGGTGCCCCCTAAGTGTGAGTTCGCACGATATACTAGATTGGCAACTAGGTCCCACCCTTTTACAGTGAAACCGATGAAATGTAACCGCAATTTCTACTCCAACAGCTTCTTTTCTCGCACTTTCCGCCTGTGGAATTCCCTTCCGCATGCTTGCTTCCCCGACGGCTATAACATCCAGGAGTTTAAATGTAAGGTCAATAGACACCTCCTAACAGACTAACCCTCCCCTTCTCTCCAACTCTCCCCCTATGTACATCCTAATTCGTCTATCGCCCTGTGTAACCCCTTGCGCTATAGTGGCAGTGGAATGCCTTGCTTGAGGTAACATGATTAATATATATATATATATCAACACACATTCATAAATGATTCTCACATTTTTTTTAAAAAGAAAATTCGTTCTATTGCTTGGCACATATATATACAATACTTGTTTACTATTTGAACGGAAATGTATTTCGTCACTGTCATCTACACATGCGCATGCAATTGACATAAACACACTTAGTTCGTCTATGGCTTGGATACACTAAACACACATTATTTTCGCTTACATATTGCTTTATCACATGTGACACGTATCTGACCAATGAAACTATGCTGCAATCAACTTACTGTCTCTTGGATTTTTAAATCACTCGTCTTTAATAAAACTCTGAAGCAGCGTGTTAAAATTGAAACATGTTACTTAAAGACATTTTTTTCTTACTTGTTCTTTAGTTATTTTATTAATAGATATGTATGTACGACGGGTTTTCTTTTAATTAAGAAGATATCACTTTCATGTCTTTATTCCTCAAATTTCACTAATTGGGCTATGAAATATACACACACACACACACACACACACGCGCACACACATATGCACGCATATATATATATATATATATATATATATATATACTGTTTTCTTTTAAGAAAAACTTTAAACACCGGTCATATTTCCGTAATAAATTTATTTCAGTCAATAATTGTTGTTGCCAACAATCACCGACTTCATCAGACGGAAGGCCCTATTCGACTTGTTTCATGTCGTATTACTACGGAATGAAAGTTCAGTCAAGGCCAGGCGGAGGGGGAGGCAACATAGGATATCCCACTATAATAAGTATTTCCGTTTCCATTTGTCGGGATATAGTGGGAGGAGAAGTTTAATACAAACAAAACAACACGTGACTAATGTCACCAGCAAATTTATACATATAGTACTGTGCAAAAGTATTAGGACAAGAACTATTTTATCTTTTATGAGGCATATTGATAGAAAATAAGCAATTTAATTAAAGTAATTTTGTTTCATTTACTCAACAAATACTTGAAAAATACTGCTTGCAAAATAAATTTAATATTTAGTATAATAGCCTTTTGCTTTGATCACAGCCTTCATTCTGTCAGGCATAGACATCGCAAGCTTCTTCAATGTATCTAATGGTATCTTCTGGCAAGCAGATTGTATTTGTTCCCAAAGCGTGTTTTGCGAAGTAATATTAGATTTATCAATTTTTTTATCCAAAATATGTTCGATAGAGTAGTTTCAAAATAACTTGTTTAATAGAAAATAGGAAAAATTGAATATAACTTCTTTTTAATACATTTCTTTTGCACCTAGTTTTAAATAATCAATATTTATTAGCACTTTACTTGGCTTTTCACTCTGCATTTGAATTTCAGTAAAGTTTTTATGAAAATCACCCCTGTCCTAATGCTTTTGAACACTACCGGTAGTGTGCAAAAGTGTTAGAACAGGGGTGATTTTAAACTTTATTTTGATACCTTATAAAAGATTAAATAGTTCTTGTCCTAATTCTTTTGCACAGTACTGCATATATACTAGGTGCGATTGGTAAATTGTCGCAATTATTTTGATGCCTCATAAAAGATAAAATAGTTCTTGTCCTCATACTTTTGCACAGTACTGCATATATACTAGGTGCGATTGGTAAATTGTCGCAATTATTTTGATGCCTCATAAAAGATAAAATAGTTCTTGTCCTAATTCTTTTGCACAGTACTGTATATATCGATGGAAATTGTGACCAACAAAAACAGTTTTTTTAAGCCTGATCGAATTCTTAAGAAAGACCTGATGATTATGTTTAAGCAAGAAATATAGGTGTTGAACGCATTTCCCTCTTGTATGTATACATATACTCTATCCCTTATATTGAGTACGTTACTAATAAATATAGCTTAACTATTTTCTTTACATATGTATATATGTATATTTGTGTTTATGTATGTGTGTATGCGCGTGTGTATCTGAATGCATTGGAATACATAAGAAGATTAAAAATGAAACTTAAATCTCAATCACTTTCTGATTTTACATGCTCACACACACGCATACACAAGCGGGCACACACACACACACACACACACACACACACACACATATATATATATATATATATATATATATATATGTGTGTGGGAACGTAGGCCAGTGGTGTAAACGTCAGCCAGGAATGGAACCTTACATCTTTATTAAGATTTTTAGAATACGAGCCTCTATTTCAAATACAAATGTTCACTAAAATAAGGTGTTGGCTTAAAGTTAAATCCCCTAGGACTTCAGAAAATATACATATATATATATATAAATAAATATACATATTATATCATTCACACATATACATATATACTCATTTATCTCATATATATATATATATATATATATATATATATATATATATATGGTGGATGTTTTTATGTTAACGTCATGTAACCTCTCTGAAGATGGTTCATGTGAGCCGAAAGCTTAGAACCTACTTAATAAAAAATTATCCAAATGTTGGAGAATCTTTGTCTTTATTTTCACCTGAAAGTAAAGCCAAAATACGATGTTTTGAACGGTTCATGATTAAACATGATAGCCATTCATTGTCTCTTATATATAACAGTATATGTTTAGAAAATTATCTGCTGTCTCGATACACTATATATATATATATATATATATATATATATATATATATATATATATATACAAGTGAATAAGGAACGAAGAAAATATTAAAAGCGTTCAAAACATTAATTTAAAACAGTGCTCAATATAGAAATAGAGGTATGAATATTACAAAATAGACATATGAATATGTCGAAAAAATATACACTTTGTTGTAGTTTGAAATTTGTACATGCTTTAGACTATATATATATATATATAATGAAACATAGAGATACAACGACAGAGAGAAACAATGAGTAAGAAAGTTATATATATATAAAATGGAAAATAAGAAAGAGCAAAGTATGGTCTATGAGCAAAAATGTGAGAAAATTTTGATATCGTAGTTACACTATATTTATTATATGTACCGTATCCATTTAGAACGTAAACAATCACGACTCTTCACAATCACTATCCTTTTTAGCACTTAAAGATTTTTTTCTCATCTATTCTACATCTTGTTCCATCATCTATTTACTTAACCTGTCTGGGTAGGTTATGTGTTGTTTTCCTCTGTCTCTCTTGACTTTAATCTGTTTTATGAGTATCAGACTTTCTGCGGCCTCTTTCCTGATTGTGCAACTCTATATTTCTGATGATGAATATATGTCTTCATTTCGTTTCCATTATCTATAAAACTTCGCCGTTGCTCAAGTGTCCAGCCCTTGGTTTTCTCAGCATTTATAATAGTATATATAATATAAGCATATTTCTGTTGATTTATGTCTCTTCTTCACCTTCTTTTCCACAATTTCTGTCTTTTTAATAAATTTTGTCTTTTTTTATCGATCCTAAAAATTTACGCTATCCATTTACTCAACCTATCTAGTTAGATTATGTGTTGTTGCCCTCTGTCCCTCTTGCCTTCAATTTTTCATGTGACTGTCAACTTTTCTAAGCACTCTTTACTCATTATACGCCTTAAAAATTTCAACTCTTTCTTCCTAATATAAGTTTCCTTTTTGTTTCCATTTTATCTAACACTCCGTAGTTGCACTCAAGTTTGGTTCATGGAATTATCAGCATCCTTTATATAAAGACTCACTGTTTGAAATCTCTTATTCCTTTAGGAAAGACTAATATTCTTCTTCTTCTTAATATGCCGTGTCCCTTCTGAACGTAAGCGATTATGGACTTCTACTTGGCTCTGTCTCTTGTCTCTCTCAATATCTTTCTTCTTGCTATCTCTGCCAAGCCCCGCTCTGCCATCCATTTGCTCAAGCACATCAAGTAGGCCTAGCGCTGCTTTTCACTGTCTCTCTTTCCCGCAATCTGACCTGTGAGTATTAAATTCTCCAGGCCCTCCTTCCTTTCTACATGTCGCAGAAACCTCATCCGTCTCTTCCTTATGTTAATTATAAGTTTTCTCCACGTTTCCACCCTTTCCAACATATCGTCGTTGCTCACGTGCTCAGTATCTTCAGCATCCTTCTATAAAACCACATTTCTACTGCCTCAAGCTTCTCTTTCATATTTGAGGGGATCGTCCAACATTGACTGATTTACAGAAGGACAGACATCACATAGCAATCCAGCACTATTCTCTTAGTTTCCAATGAGATTTTCCTGTCTTTCTGTACTCTGGTTAGTTTTTTAAATGAGTCCTTGACCATGCCAATGCGTCTTTCGATTACGTAGCAGTTAACACTGCCAGAATAATTCAGCATTTTCTGTGCATATATACATGATACGTATATATGCACAGAAAATTTCACAGGCCGAACACTTCCGTAAATAAGACGAAATGACCAAATATTAGAATTTACTCTGGAATAACATCTTAGTGGACACGTGTCTTTTTTAACAACCGCTTTACCTCTTTTCAGTAGAGAAAGGATTTCATAAAAATGGGTGACAATGAAGTAAAAGAAGCGTCGGGGAGGGTTAGCCCCCTTTTTCAGCGAGCATCAAGCTTTCTATACCCTCTGCTCCGAGCGTAAGGTATCGTAACGCCCGGTGGGATCGTATCTATTTCATACGTAAGGCATGCATATGTCAAAAAAAAATAAAAGGATATTCAGCAGGGACTATCCGATGGGGTTGACTGGAAATGAAATGCGACATTTTACGCAAGTTGTAAGAAATCCTACTCTCGCAAGACATTCTGTAAATTTGCATGCTAAAAAGGCATTTCGATAGGTAAACAGACGCAATGGTGATACGTCATTAACAAGTACAATTTGGGTCTTTACCACTGGGGAAAATATAACTGTCACGGTCTCTCTCAACATCTCTCCCTTTCTTTCTCTCTCTTTCTCTCTCTCTCTCTCTCTCTCTCTCTCTCTCTCTCTATATATATATATATATATATATATATATATATATATATAAATATGTCTGTTCACCACCCCTCTATATTTTTCAGGTCTCTTACTATCTATCTATCTATCTATCTATCTATCTATCTATCTATAACCCTTACTTATTCTGTTCATCTCTGCTTACCTATCCATCTATATATCTGTCTGTCTCTGTTCATCTCTCTATTTATATATGCATATGTAAAGGTGCGATTAATAAATTGTCGTTTAAATGAGGCAAGATGAAAATAACACTGACATCTCATTTTAGCAGATATATTTACCAAAATTTCACAAAACTATCATGAAATACCAAACAAAATAAATTTATTGAATAAAACAACCATTGGTTTCAACCACGGTCTCCAGACGAGATCGAAATGTCCTGCACCTCTTTCTGAACGGTCTCCTTGTTTAAATTGATGACGGCTGGCATAATCTTTGTCTTCAGTTCGTCTGTGGTGTTATACGGAATTTTGTTGTACTGTCACTCACTTTCAACCCACAGATAATAATCAAGGGGTTTGCAGTCTGGGGAGTTAGGGGGGGGCCAGATATTAGGGACGATGTGGTCGCAGAAATTATCTGGCAACCATGACTAGTTTCTTATGCTTTTGTGGGAAGATGCAGAGTCTAGTTGCCAGACACAGAGTCTTCCAGTAGCCACCCTCCTGGCGCATGGCAACACTTTGTCCTCAAGCCACTTAATGTAAGCCTCTGAGGCCGTGTGGGATGATGAATGGAGGCATAACGTGGCCATTACTAGAGATCACTCCAAACACTTTTGTAGACTCGTTCAGCTCTTTCCGAATCCTCTGCACTCCTCGGGTGGACACCAAAACACTCTGGAATGTTCATATTCAAGCTTTCGGCGCAAATGCCAACCGGAATAGCATTATATTTCCAAATTTCTGCAGGAGGAAATTGCGTTATGGTTATCTTCTTCTTCTTCACAGACGTTGCCCTACTGACCCAACTGTGCCGTCGACAAAATAAAAAAACAAACAACACACATGAGCGAAATTAAAAATATAAAATGGCAATGATTTAGCCATCGTACCATGTGCATTGCTTGAATCAGCTAAGTAAAATATTTTATATTTCTATCAATCCAATATATATATATATATATATATATATATCCAATATATATATATATATATATATATATATATATATATTATAACATAGTTCTACATCCTCATGGAGAAATAAAGAAAAATACTGGATTTTAAAATTAAATACATACAGGCTAGGGTTAAATAGGGACTTAAGTGTTTTAAATCTTTATAAATATTTCAATAGTTAAACATTTTTTAGATACACTTAAAAAGTTTTCTTTAAAACAACATTTATAAGTATTATTAAAGATAGGTTTACGTTTACAAATATTAAAAAAAAATCTGTCGCTTTCTGTCGATATATCTCCTTTAACCTAATCTGTCGCTTTTTTTCTCATCGCGAAAACGTTTCTAATTTAAATTTTAAAATCATTTGTTTCTGATGAAAGGCCGAGGACGGTCTGAAATATCAAATATAATAATAGAAATAAATAAATACTGTCAAAAAAATACATTTTTAAACTTACAACTTGTTAGTAGTTTTTCCTATATATATATATACACTATATATATATATATATATACATATATACATATATATATACTATATATATATATATATATATATATATATATATATATATACTACCGTTTATACTTATTAGATCACGTCAGTGTTTTAAAAAATATGTATTTCATACTATCTTTTAGTATTTATTGCCAAGTGAATAATTGTAAATGAAAATAGAATACTAGGCTACGAATAACCGTTACCTTACCCACATATCTACACAAACTCTGCATCTTACTCTGTAATGCTCTACTACGAGTGGTTCTTGGGCCTTGTGTAGGGTAAACATCATTCTAAAAAAAGGAATGGACGGAATTAAATCGAAAGCGTTATTCCTGATATTAATATTATTCTTTGCTCTTTGTTTACACCGTGGTGTAATGATTAGTAAGATTTTTTTCCCAATAGAACCTATTACAACTGAGTTGTGAACTCGATCCTCACTGGGTATTTCATACTTTCGGCCTTTGCGCCATATCTAAGCAACGCTTAGAAAATCAACTCTTTGTTTATGCCATTTTCTGCCTCGACATTTACAAAAGTTTAAAACAAGACGTTGAGAAGTATTTTGTTAAGTTATTAAATTAGACGTATAACTTTATAATAGCTCACAAAATAAATTATTGAAATTCTAATAAAGGTTATCAAATCTCAAAGAACTAATAATAGCATGCAAAATAAATTCAGGTATATAGCATAGTTACTGTTATGGGATCTCTTCTTTTTCTATGATAATGGACTCGACTTGAGTATGCATATACTCCTGCCATAGTGAGTTACAGCAGAGTACAGACAGATCCGTTAGAGAACAGGAACTGATCCGTAAGTTACCGAACGATACCGAAGTTTCACAGAGAACACCGCGTCAGTAGACATAGTAGCTCTGAGCTCCACCCAGCCAGAATAATATTACACGGATATACTATTCCCAGCACGACTTTACTTCGAGACTTGTATATATCTATTCCTTACTAATCGTATTCCTGGATTATTAACCTACGCTTCAGTTTGTATCTTTACGCTTAATATAACCTATTTTTCTATCTTAAATATCTGTTTTTATTATTCATTATTTTGCGCGGCTCCTCACCTGGAATCCACAACAGTTACAATCAAATATCAGTTTCTGTTGTCTTTATAATTGATATTATTTATTATACTGAACTTAGTACGTGCTGTCCGTCCTTCAGTATGGCAGTGAATGCTGGACAATACCATCAAAGATGAAGGAAAAACTTGAAGCAATTGAAATTTGGTTCTATAGACGCATACTGTAAACAAAGTGGGGGATCAATTACATATTACAATCAATATATAAACTGACCCCTCACTTTGTGGTCACAGCAGTTTTTATACATTTATATTCCTGAGATCCAAAAGCACAATGAAGTATTCCAGAAGTTGAGTAAGGTATTAAGAAAAAGGACAATTTCGCTAGAAACAAGGAAGAAAGTACTGGATTGCTACGTGCTGTCCGTTCTTCAATATGGCACTGAATGCTGGACAATGTCATCAAAGATGAAGGAAAAACTTGAAGCAACTGAAATGTGGTTCTAAAGAAGGAGGCTGCGAATATCATGGATCGAGCATATAAGCAATGATGAGGTCTTGGAAATGATGGAAACAAAAAGGAAATTAATACTGAGCATCAGGAAGAGACAGCTGAAGTTCCTGGGACACACAATGAAAAAGGAAGGCTTGGAGAATCTGATACTAACAGGAAAGATAGAGGGAAAAAGAGACAAGGGAAAGCAACAGATAACATATTTGAAGGACCTAATCAGGGGAATGACGGAACGAGGATTGCATGGTGTAAGATGAGAAGGCGTGCTCAGAGTCACTAGGGATAAGGAAACGTGGAAAGCTATGATCGCTTACCACCTGAAGGGACAGGGCACATAGAAGCAGAAGAAGAACTTAGTGCAAGAAATGACTGATGCATCTGAATAAAGTACATTTTCTCGACATATCACCATAAACTCTGTTTCTAGCTCTTTAACCCTCTACCTCGATTGGCTCTCCAGCCTTGCACAATGTGAATATCAATGTAAAAATATCTATTCTAAGACAGAGACTCGAACTCTGCTAAGCGGCTCCGCTTTACGCATCGATAACCGAAATGCAACGACACATCTCCAGATGAATAGGTTTAACTAATAAATAGACTTATATCTTTCGTTACAGTGCAATGAAGCTAGCATCTAAAATAATTGTTCGTTGATCTTTTGTAAAGGGAGCGGTCTGTTTGAGGATTAATCGCCGTTTGAGTTTGTTGCTGCGTGTGGAAGTGGCCATCGGTACATCAAAACCTTCATTCTAACCCTAAAGACAAACAGATGTGCTTCTGTTTGATACACGCAGCTTTTGAGAAATTCGATATTAAAACATAATATAAGAATTAATACTTTCCTTAACAATCCAAGTTGTATATTTTATAGTAATTATCAGTACAAAACTATTTATCACTGATAAAACACACAGTAGTTCAAAGATCTTCCGTTTAAGTGATGCGTAAATATAAACACATTTCTTTTTCTATCATCTCTCTTTCCCGACCCTCTCTCTTTATATATATATATATATATATATATATATATATATATATATATAAAGTGTGTGCATATATGAGAAAAATAACAATTTTGTTTTATTTACTCATTTACAGTGTTGTTGTGAGTGCAGCGATTTTCAAAATGGGTGGCTGGTTTTTAATAGCGTTCCTCTGATAGATCATGTGAAGATCGTTAGAAAACAATTTATTTGTAAACTGTTTGAGTGAAAATTAATCAAAAGGACAATTACACTATTCGAAATGCAAAATTCTTTGTTGCAATAGAAATGTAAAAATTAAAAGATGAAATACACAAATGATAATAATTCGAAATACAAATATCGTTAATAAAACAATTTAGTACGAAAACAATCCTTATAACCTTAAGTTATTTGAGTTTGAGTTTGAGTTTTGTTTAACGGCATATCAACCCCTGTGGGTTATTTAATACCAAACAAAGTGAGGTTTTAAGATATTTTTTAATGCTCGATTATAGTGAGAAGGTTGATTTAAACAGATTTTGAAGTAATTTTTATTTTTTATTTTTAGAAAACTGAAGATGTCTTCTAATTTCCCATTCAACAATGTCTTCAAAAACGTGTTGTGGCAATAATATTTTTCTTTCAAAAACGTGTTCTGGTAATAAATTTTTTTCCGTGACAAACGTATTGTGACAATATTTTTATTTTCCTTCAAAAATGTATTATGGCAATAGTTTTCTTTTACTTTCAAAAATCGTATCATGACAATAATTTTTTTCCTTCGAAATAAACGTATTATGGCAATAACATTTTCCTTCAAAAACGTATCATGGCAACAATTTTTTTTTCTTCATAAACGTATTATGACAATAATTGTTTTCTCATTCAAAAACATATTATGGCAATAATGTTTTATCCTTCAAAAATATATTGTAGGTAATATTTTTCCTTTAATATATCTATAGAATTCTATAAAATCATTTTTATATTTTCATAGTGTTCCTTCGAAAAAAACGTATTATAGCAATAATCTTTTTTCCTTCCAAAACGTATTATGGCAATACTTTTTTCTTCCTTCAAAACTGTATTCTGGCAATATTTTTTTCCTTCAAATATGTATTGTTGGTAATAATTTTCTTTCAATACATCTATATATTTCTATAAAAGTATTTTTATATTTTATAGTGTTTTGACACCAGTTTGAGCATAAACAATTTGTCCATAGCTGAGACGCTAACAGATGCTACCACTTCGGATCTGGGTAGACCTGTAAACAACAGCAATAAAGAGGTGGTCCAAGGCTCTTCACAACCTCCCAATCAGAGGCCTTGCTGCTGGATGCAGTTTACGGTCATACCCAGGACGTTAAAGTTATATGACACTGCACGCAATTCGTCAACTAGTGAATAGTACTCGCTAAAGGATGCAACTAATTTTTAAAAAATTCTATTTACGGTCTTTCTTGCTGCTCTTGTTATTTTCTTACTTTTGCAATATGAATTTCTTGCAACTCTTGTTCCCTTCAAAGAGTGTTTAAGAATTTCCATATGGAAAACACATGCTGTAAAAAGACCTATGCCATTCTTCAAAGGTATTATTAGTTTTAGGTAAATCAGCATTGACACTCTCAAAGCAATCTGCAGCAAGGCCATCTTGATCTGCAGAACAAAAGAGGCAAAAGAGTGATTATCTGTCAGGCTCTTTAGGACAGAGAAATGGTAATCTGTGAGGCTCTGTAGATCAGAGAAGGGATAATCTGCCATGCTCTGTAGGTTAAAGGAGATATATTTGTCTTGATCTGTAAAGGAGAGATCATCTCTCAGGCTCTTTAGGTCAGAGAAATGGTCATCTGTTAGGCTCTGTAGATCAGAGAAGGGATCATCTTCCATGCTCTGTAGGTTAAAGGAGATATATTTGTCTTGATCTGTAAAGGAGATATCAGCTGTCAAGCTATTTAGGTTAAAAAATGGTCATCTGTTAGGCTCTGTAGATCAGATAAGGGATCATCTTCCATGCTCTGTAGGACAAAGGAAAGATCACCTGTCAGGCTCTGTAAGTCAGTGGAATGGTCATCTGCATTACTCTCTAGGTCAGAGGTGAGATATCTGCAATCATTTGAATGACAAAGTAGAAATCACCTGTCAGGCTCTGTAGGTTTGAGGAGAGATCATCTGCCATGATCTGTAGGTCAGAGGAGAGATCATCTGCCATGATCTGTAGGTCAGAGGAGAGATCATCTACCATGATCTGTAGGTCAGAGGAGAGATCGTCTGCCATGATCTGTAGATCCGAGGAGAGATCATCTACCATGATCTGTAGGTCAGAGGAGAGATCATCTGCCATGATCTGTAGGTCAGAGGAGAGATCATCTGCCATGATCTGTAGGTCAGAGGAGAGATCATCTGCCATGATTTGTAGGTCAGAGGAGAGATCATCTGCCATGATCTGTAGGTCAGAGAGAGATCATCTACCATGATCTGTAGGTCAGAGGAGAGATCATCTGCCATGATCTGTAGGTCAGAGGAGAGATCATCTGCCATGATCTGTAGGTCAGAGGAGAGATCATCTGCCATGATTTGTAGGTCAGAGGAGAGATCATCTGCCATGATCTGTAGGTCAGAGAGAGATCATCTACCATGATCTGTAGGTCACAGGAGAGATCATCTACCATGATCTGTAGGTCAGAGGAGAGATTATCTACCAGTCTCTATAGAGCAGATGAAAGATTTATCTACCAGGATCTTAGCTAGAATTTTTTATGTACTCCCACTTGTATCATCTGATATAAATATTCAGAAATAATTCCATAAGTGTATTAAAAAGCTTTTTAAATAATCTAAAATAAAAGGCTGATTAATATGCAAAAGAACGTACAATTTTTCTATGACACAAACTTTTAATTTCTTTCAGTCTTGGGAAAAATATGAATCCGTTGCATGTACCTTCAACTATGAATTAAATAGCAGAACAGATTGGGTTCTATAGCCTTGGTTGGTAACCAATTTATCGCCGAAATTAATAACAACAGTGTGGGAAAATCTTATGCCCTGTCAGTCATGTCTCTTACGAGACATGATCGTTCAAGTATGTATCCTGTATGGCACTTAACTGACTGGCTGAACTTTCACTGTATCGTTTTTAGTTTACCAGAAATGTCCCCCTTTCGAATAAGCACTGCCCTTACACAAAGTAATTAAAAATGAACGCCCTTCTCGAATAAGTGCCCAGCTTATATATATGTATATATATATTTGAGAAATGAAAGATGACGTATTTTGATGTACGGGTTTAGAGACAAGAAGCTAATTTAATTAGAATAAGTATTCTTTAATTATTGAATCAGCGCTAACTTCAAATTTATGTTACATTTATATTCCCCACTGGATCGACAGAGAAGATTATGCTGAAAAATTATTTAAGTTAAGTGCAAAAAGGGTTCTGACGATTGGTAAAATGAGGTTATTTGTACTGAACAACGTCCAAAAGCTGCCTACGATCAACATGTATTCAGAAGATTAACAGAACACTGTCAATAAAGCTCGTTGATATACTTCTTCTTCTTCTTCTTCTTCTATGTGCCCTGTCCCTTCAGGACGTAGGCGATCATGGCTCTCCACGTCTCCCTATCCCTTGTGGCTATTATTATATTTGCTCCTGTTGCTCCTGGAAACCCCCGTTCCGTCATCCACCTGATCAGGCCCTGCAAATATGTTATCCGCTGCCTTCCTCTGTCTCTCCTTCCTTCTATCTGTCCAGTCAGTATCAGGTTCTCCAGGCTCTCTTTCCTCATTGCATGTCTCAGGAACTTCAGTTGTCTCTTGCTGATGCTCAGCATCAATTTCTTTTTGTTTATATTATTACTAAGAAAAGTAACCCATCATCTGTAAAAAGAGGAGGCTAAAATGCCAACTACGAATCGTGGATACTGTAATCAACTAGGTACAAAAAATTAAATGCCATAGGACGAAAAATGCGATATTGAGACCTGAAGGCATATTGGCATTGCTAAGGATGCATTCCAAAGTTTAGGTAGAGTACGGAGAAACAGAAAATAAAGAAAAGATAACTATACCTTTCGGTCCTTATTTTTCTATCCGTTTATGATAGCAAACACGGAAAGAAAACTACAAGATTTCTTTCCTGTAGAATGTAGTTAAAGAAAGTGAGAAAAAAGACTAAACATAAACTACAAGAAAACTAAAAAAAAGGGACCCTACAATTTTAATTACAGTTCAGCAATATTGAAATCATCCAGGTACAGAAATATAAATAACTGGGCATTGTCCTAACAGAGTACGGAAAGTGCGATACTGAGATCAGAAGTCATATTGGTATGGCCATAGATGCATTCCAGGAACTGTGTAGAGTACTGAGAGACAGGGAAATTTTATTAGAAACGAAGAAGAGAATACTGGATTGTTATTTGAAAATAAGAAGAACAGTATTGTGTTGAAACATGAACATTTTTGTGTAGTGATAATAAAAAAAATAAACTTTTCCTTTACATCCAATGGTGTGTAAGGCAGTGTTTTTGCTGTTTCCGTAACAAACTGTTTTTTTATGGGGCAGGGTTGTTAGCCCTGCGCCCAACCTGGAGGCATGTGATTTTCTAAGCGTAGCTTAGATGTGACACACGGCCGAAAGTAGGGGTGTAGCCAGTGAGGATCGAACTCACTACTCAGTTATAATGAGTCTAGCGAGACGAGCTTGCTAACCATTACATCAAGCCGAGATGCCCTCCTTGTATAGTGATATAATGTCTTTATAAATCATTTTAATAACAAAAGTACTATATACATATATATATATATATATATATATATATATATATATATATATATATATATATATATATATATATATATATATATATATATAGGAAAGAATATTAATAAAAAAGTTTTGAATTTAAAAATGTACTTTTTTGGGACAGTATTTGTTTATTTTTATTATTGTATTTTATATTTCAGACCGCCCTCGGTCCTTCATCAGAAACGAGTGATTTTTAAATTTGAATTAGAAACGTATTTCACGATAGCGTCCGAATATTTTTTTGTGTTTACATCACGTGGTGTGTTTGTTCACAACATGCGCAAGTTCGTAGAGAAAGTCTGATTGTTTTAGATAAAAATTTCTTGGAATATCTGAAAAAAATTTAGCTATTGAAATATTTGTAAAGATTCAACACGCCTAAGTCCCTATTTAACCTTAGCTTGTGTGTATTTAATTTTAAAATCCAGTATTTTTCTTTCTTTCTGCGTGTGTATGTAGAACTAAAATTGGAGCCTATTAGTAAACATTTGCAATTTTCTAAAGTATGATCAGGTTGATTAAAATGGGCTGCAATTGGGGAGTATACATTTTTTTGTCGCATATTTAGTTTGTGATTATTGAAGCGAAATCTAAAGCTATTACCGGATTCGCCGATATATCCACTGTTAGTAAAATTTAAATTAAAAATACTAGAGAAAACCATTACAATAAAATAATAGCAATATCAACACAGGTAAAAAAGGATTAATGGACATTAAGTTTATAAGGACTGAGAGGAAACTGGACATTAGGTTTATAAGTCCCAAAAATTCAGTTCTTCTTGTCCTTAAGAACACATGGACGTTGGTTAGTTCCTGTGACTTGACCAAAAGAGTTGCGAGGTCAAGACCATACTACAGCAGTGGTGAGCAAGTAACTTACAGGGTTAGAGGGAGATAACTCATGATTTATAAAAGAAACATTACTACGCAAGGCATGAAAATGATATATCCCAGTGATTTTAATAAATTGTTCGGTTCAAAATTCCTAGCACCTCAAATAGGCCGAAGCGTACAAAGGCCCAAACGTCGTACAAATGGAAACAAAGATGAGGACAATAGTCCGAATAATGTAAATACTGTAAATACTACCTCTTCTCAGAAATATAGACAAATACTAATGAATAAAAATTCATTACTTCTTCAGAAATTGTTTAGTTTAAGTTAAGATGTGAAAAAGAACAAAGATGAATCTTTGAAAAAATTTGAACTTAATAGCACCATTTATCTTTCCTCTATCAGTGAGACTTTTCGTGTCCGAATTTGAACAATTCGGACACGAAATTGTTCGCACGTCGAATCTAACGACAGTGTCTCCTGCTATAAATAGATAATGATGTCAAATCTGTAAACGAAGTGGATAATCCAAAAAAACAAAAACAAACTATTTACTATAAAATATTAAAGGGATAGATCGATATAGAGAGCTCATTGGAAATCAAATGGTAGCTTCCCCTATGTAGATAGGGGTCACAGGTTCGGATCCTGCCGAGTGACACACATTTTCGTCATAAAAAGTTACCGTAAATAATCAGGCCAGTAGATATAAATATATAATACTGTTAAATTAAAAACAGAATATCTACTTAAATATGAGTATCTATCAAAAACAATGTTCAAACAAATCATTTCAAATTGTCGGTTGTTTATAACCAAGTTTCGTTAATATATATATGTAATTTTGTTATTACAGGGATTAATAAAAACATTTTGTTATTACAAGGGTTCATAAAAACATTTTTTACTACACAAAAATGTTCATGTTTCAGAACGATACTGTTCTTCTTCAGGTGCTAATTTAAAATAAACGGTGAAAATAATTTATTTACAAAATATTAGGAAGTGGTTGTTACCGAATATGCTTGTAGGTGTGTCAATAATATTCAATCAAAAATAAGAATTAGGTTAAACTATGAAGTTGAAGATTTGTGTTGAAACAGATTAGGCATATGTCATGGCATGACACTTTTTAATTTTGTCTTGTTAAGATACATATTGAAACCATACATTATTTAAATGGATAGACAATAATTTTTAACAACAGGTTAGATTTCATTTTTTAATTATATATATATATATATATATATATATATATATATATATATATATATTGTATCGATAATTTTCTAAACACGTACTGTTAAATATAAGAGAGAATGAATGTCTTTTATGTTTAATCATAAGCCGTTTTAAACATCGTATTTTGGCTTTAATTTCAAGTGAAAATAAAGATAAAAATTCGTCGGTGATGGTGGATGTTATTGTATTACCGTCTTAATAACCTCTCTGAAGATGGCTCATGTAAGCCGAAAGCTTAGAACCAACTTAATAAAAAATTATCCAAATGTTGGAGGATTTTTGTCTTTATTTTCACCTGAAATTAAAGCCAAAATACGATGTTTAGAACGACTCATGATTAAACATAATAGACATTCAGTGTCTCATATATATATATATATATATATATATATATGATATATATATATATATATATATATATATTAATCATATCACCCCAAGCAAGGTGATAACGCCACTGATGCGCAGGGGGCTACGTAAGGGTAAAAAGAATGGAAAAGAGAAAGCCGGAAACTACATCCTAAACAGGGAACAAGAGATGAGCCTCTTCACCTGTTCAATAGACATGGGTGGAGTGTGAACCGGGCGATATATCCAAGTAAATAAAGAACAAAGAAAAACTAGACAACGCTCAAAACAGTTATTTAAAACAGTTCTCGATATAAAATAGGGCTGTGAATATTTATTATAAATTATAGTTTAGAACATGTACAAAATATTATCTACTACAAAGCGTACATTTTGTTTCGACATTGAAATGACAATGCCTCATCAGATAATGTGGAGAAAAATGGAAATTTTTTTTCTTATATTTGGCGAATCGTGTGTGAGATGGAGAGGCAGATGGTGAAATAAGAGTTGTACGTTGTCAGTTAGAATTTTGAACGAAAAGAGTGAAGAGCTAGGGGATAGAATTGATTAATGGACGTATTGAAAATTTTGTAAACGGATGTAACATTAGATGATAAACTATGGTTCTTAACAACTTAATGACTAGTTCTTTGGGTTTAATAAAAGGGGAAAATAAGAAAATGTATATGGGTGGGGAGGAGTAGGAGTGGATGTGAATAGAGATTGCTATTTTGTGATCATATCTTTTTTAGTGAATTGTACGACTACAAATATTTTTGTATTTAAACTTACTTTTTATAAGTAATCTACTTTTGTATATTTAACCTTAATTTAAAATTTAGGAAACCTCTTTTTTATATAAAACTGTAAAATTAGATCACAGTTTGTGGTACGAAATAAAGGTAATATTTGAGGTAAGAGTGTTGATAGTATTATTGGTTTTTGTAGTTTTTAGCATGATTGTAAGGTTAGTTCTTTAATGCGTTTGCAGTTTACTGTGGTTTCATGCCTCTGGTTTAATAGTATGTTGCTATTCATGTATTTAATGTATTCCATTTTTTCTTGAAGACAAAATAAACATGGTTCCTTTACAAATTTAGATGTTCTGGCCTGTTTGAGGATTTTATATTTAACTTTAGGTGTTTCATTTTCGTTTTTTAACTTCGAAAAATACTTAGAAAATGATGTCATATTTTGTTTGTTCGTATTATTGAAGGATGAGAGGTGATTGTAAAAGCGCTTTTTAAAAATGTTCATTGTATTTCCGATATAAATTTTAGCATCCTTAGGATTCTCCATAGATGAAATCGAATACATATATACCAGGGATTTTGTTAAGCATTTATTAGTTATGGGGCATTGGTTCTGATTTCTACAGTTAATACGCTATTATTATGGGGCAGATTGGCATGAGTGTTGGAGGTATTTTTGTTTAATATTTTATTCTTATGTAATTCAATTATTTTTTCTAAATTTTTGGAGCAGCTATTACTGAATTTTGTTGTATTTCTGCTTAGAGGGTTGTTTGGGTGAAATGTTTATTTATTAGCTTAAGAAATTTATGTCCTAGTTTAAAATTAACAAACTGATTAAATCGAGGGTTATAACATGATTTTCCTGTTTCTATTTTTTCTTTTTGGGGTCCTAAATTTTGGAAGATTGATAGCCGCTGTCTCTCAGAATTTTATATGATGGCTGTCGTGTCATTAAATAAGTATAACCATCATTGACAAGCATTAAAAGACATGACAACGAGAACGACACTTACTGACTGCAGATAGACGCCGATAATTTCTGAGTAGAGTGTGCCTTCTGGATTAAAGAATTTTGAGTGTCTGCTTAGTCCAGATTGACGGAAAAACAACTTTTCACAGAAATAGCGGGTAAGATCTTTCTTAACCTGAGAGAATTGGTAGTTTAAGCTGGGTTTCATGATTATGACGTTTTAAGTCACTAGCACAGACTACTTCGTATTAACGGATGATATTGCATTTTGAATCTGAGGGTAACCCTGCCTAGAGTGAAACAAACGAGTGACCATTAAAAGTGATGCATTACAAGTTTGAATCAGAAGATAAAGAGAGTTATGCATCGCGTACATGCTACATGTGCTGAAAAACCTTAATAAAAAATTAATTAGACTTTTCTTGTCGGCCGTATTCGATGATATATATATATATATATATATATATATATATATATATCATATATATATATATATATATATATATATATATATATATATAATTCGGTCAGGTTTCAATCCTGGGTAAAAAGGCAATCGGATGTCTAATCGTACTGATGAGTTGCGATACAGCGAAACAGATCTGTCTGCGGATGACTATTTACGCTCTCACACCCTGATTGAGCACTCTGGAAGAAAGCTAAACTTTGAAAAACAGTAGCTATTCAAGCATCTACGTATCGTGCATTCAGCAATGAATAAGAACACTCTCAGCTATTATATTATATAATGATAATATACACGCTAAAAAGTCTGCCTCCTTCTATCAAGCGCCCATAGCTCAGAGATAGAATCGCCGACTGGCACCAATCCGGTCGTGTTTCAATCCTGGGTAAAAAACAGATCTGTCTGCAGATGACTATACATACATACATATATATATATATATATATATATATAAGAGAAATGAAATAAAAACATTAACTTCTGTAGCTTGGTAGTCGATTTTAATGAAGCATGTAGGAAGAGGGATTGCTGAGCAAATGTTCAATTATATATATACTAGCAGTATAGCCCGGCGTTGCTCGGGTGTAATGAAATCTTTAAAACTAATGCATGGTTCTGGAGCTCAGACTCTTTGGACGTTGACATGAAAGACTAAAAAGCAATAGTTGTTTCCAGTTAAAGCGAAACCGTAGACTGAAAGAAAAATGAATGGATGTAAGTCAAATTTATAAATAAGTTTAGATATATATATATATGTATGAGTTAAATATATGGACTGGAATCTGACAAGATGAATAGAATAAGTAAAGAACAAGTAGGAAAATGTGTATGTTTATTTCTATGTATGTTTCTTATTTGTATAAATTATTACTTAATTATGTTATCGTAGTAATTTTAATACATTGATATTTAGCATTTTATTATTTCATTGAAAGATCAAACAGTTAACCATTTTTCAAATTTTATTCATTAAAAGTTCGCTTAATACATTTATTCACTAAAATTTTAATATATTTCGTTTACGATACATTCTTATATAAGCACTCATTCATACATGATTCTTTCATACAGATACATTCATAAATGATTCTCTCACGTAATTTAAAATATAAAATCGTTCTATCACGTGACACGTGCATACGTCTTTACCGACTCATAAACGCACATGATTTTCTCTCAACACATCCATTCACAACTGATTCTCTCATTTTATTTAAAAAGAAAATTCGTTCCATCTCTTGACACATGTATACAATACTTTTTACGTATTTTGAACGGAAATGTATTTCGTCACTGTCATTCACGCATACTAAAGTTATCGACATATACACACACTTAGTTTCGTCTGTGGTTTGGATCCGCTTAACACACATTATTTTCGCTTACATATACTTACATTCATAATAAACATCTAATGTTTTTATTACACGTTGGCACACACATAAACAGACACAAGTTTTTTCTTCTACATTTAATATTCATCCATTGCTTTATCACACGTGACATGTATGTGACCACTGAAATTATACCTCAATCAAAATACTGGGATTCTTAAATGATTCGTCTTTAATAAATATCAGAAGAAACTTGTTAATGTGAAACAAGTTAGATTAAAGACACTTTTATCTACTAGTTCTTTGCTTTTTCTACTCATATATATATATATATATATATATATATATATATATATATATATATATATATATATATGAAACAACAGTAAACTGTAAGCACATTAAAGATCTAACCCTACAATCATGCTAAGAAACACTCAGAATTTGATTAAATATTTTTATTATAAAAAATTCAAAATGCTAGAGAAAAATCGATCTAATAAATTCTTAAATTAAGGTCTAATACCCATAAAAATATCTAAATAAAATTAAAAATTAAATGAAATAAATAGGCTTCTATACTATGATCTAAGAAAAATTAAAAATTAAAGAAAAAAACCGATCCCCTAAATTCAAAATTAAGATTAAATAAACACCACTATCCCGCTAAAACAAAAATTCTATAGAAAAGATCAAATTACTAAATTCTAAAGCAAGGCTTAATATTCTGAATTAGATCCGCTAAAACTTTACTTAAATATAAAAATATTCCGTACTGGAAAAATCAAAATGAAAAGAAAAAAAATAGCCCCCAAACTCGAAGAAAATCAATTTCCTATATTCAAAATCAACATTAAATATACCATTTCAGATTAATCAATTATATTATATTTTAAAAAAAAAACATGCTGAAATACACAAAAATACTCCGTACAGAATAGACATCCCACCCCTACCACATCCATCTAAGGAAACCCAAACTAATATAATCTAGTCACTAGATATTAAAGAGAATACATAAAATCCGTCTAGTAACAACAGACACTCATTAATCAAATTCTTAAGGTCAGCAAACAGGACGGGTTCCCTAATCACAACCCCCTCCCGCACGCACACACATGCACAACTGACCAAGTAATCAACTTTCTAACTAAATACACAACTCTTCGAAATTCTAACCAAAAGATATACCCAAGCAATAAAAACGTACATCCCAACAGCTAATGTCATTAATCAACCATTTAACTTCGCACTCTATTTACTTCAAAATTCTAACGGTCAACACAGAAGACACATTCCCTTTATTATCAATAACCCCAACCACTAACAACGAACCAAATATAGACTGAGAAGGTTTCCATTTATCTTCATTCCTCCTGAAGAGACATTGGAGACCCAATGTCGAAACAACCATATGATTGTAGAGGACACATATATAAAAAACATTATGTACATGTTCTAAAATATAATTTCTAATATATATATATATATATATATATATATATTGAGTTTTAGCAAGTACGAATTTTCAATAATTTGAAACGATTTTAAATTAAGTTTAAGCGTCTAATAATTTTTGAAGATTTCACAAGTTCAGTTTTTGGCAATTTTAAACAGGGGGCATGTTTTAAACATGCACACACACACACACACACACACACACACACACACACACACACACACACACATATATATATATATATATATATATATATATATATATATATAGTCATCCGCAGACAGATCTGTTTCGCTGTATCACAGCTCATCAGTACGGTTAGACAGCCGATTGCTTTTCACCGAGGATTCAAACCCGACCGAAATGACGTCAGTCGGCGATTTTACCTCTGAGCTACGGGCTTTCAGTAGAAGGAGACAGACTTTCATTATACACGCCCAATAGCTGAGAGTGTTTTAATTCATAGCTGAATGACCGATGCGTAAATTCAAGAAAAATTAAATAAAAAACTTAATAGCAGCACCTTGTCAGCAATTTTGAATGAACTTGTATAAAAGAAGGATTGTTGTCGAAATACTCGGTTATATATATATATATATATATATATATATATATCAGAATTATTGTACAACTATAATATAGTAAAGGTGTGTAAAGTTGGGTATGCAAGGCTCGATTTCACTCGAACGAAATTACGAAGTTCTTAGAAGTTTGGATTACATGATCACGCTTCAATGACATCAGAAGTAAGTGTAAAGATCGCGTTTCTTCATAGAGAATTCGTGCAGGGGGGAAGAAACCACCCCAAAGAGAAAACGCGACGACATCTAATAGGATATAAAAATAAATGTGTAATTAGAAAAATATGATCACGAATAAAGAGGTCATTTTCTTAAATATTAATGCACATAATCTTAAATTTGAATTATTCACTAATGAATGAATGGAACTGTTTATTTTTATATTTTTTCATTTGAACTTTTAAAATTAAAACATTTAGAATTAAATCTATCAGCTTTAAATTTTCTCTTTTTTTAAAAAAATCGTTTTATACAAAAAAGGCAATAAAGCCAGTAAATCTCAAGGAAGTACTTCTTCAATGTGCCCTGTTCCATCAGGACGTAGGCGATCATATCTTTCCACGTCTCCCTATCCCTGGTGGCTCTGAACACGCCTTCTTCTGTTACACCATGCAACCCTCGTTCCATCATCCCCCTGATTAGATCATTCTTATATGTTATCCGTTGCTTTCCTCTGTCTCTTTTTCCTTCAATCTGGTCTGTTAGTATCATGTTCTTCAAGCCCTCCTTCCTCATTGCATGTTCCAGGAACTTCAGCTGTCTCTTCCTGATGCTCAGTATTAATTTCCTTTTCGTTTCCTTCATTTTCCAAACCTCATCATTGCTCACATGCTCTATTTATGATATTCGCAGCATCCTTCTGTAGAACCACATTTCAGTTGCTTCAAGTTTTTCCTTCATCTTTGATGATATTGTCTAGCATTCACTACCATATTGAAAAACTGACATCACATAGCAATCCAGTACTTTCTTCTTTGTTTTTAGCGAAATTGTCTTGTTTACTGATTGTTAAAGAATATGTAAAAAAAAAAAAAAAAAAAAAATGGGAAAGCATTATATAGGTGTCTACAAATAATTTCATGGCTTCTGCTTCGAAGAACTTAGCTGTATGGTGACCCCTATATATGAATTTACTCGAGCCACAAGTTTAGCAATTAGGTCCCACTTTTTACTGTGAAACCACAAAAAAATGTAAACACAAATTCTACTCCTACAGCTTCTTTTCTCGCACTTCCCGCCTGTGGATTTCCCTTCCGTTTACTTGCTTCCCCGACAGCTACGATCTCCAAGAATTTAAATGTAAAGTCAATAGTCAACTCCTATCTCACTAACCTGCATCCTCTCTCTCATGCTTCTTTCTCCATCCACTTTACTCTCATTAGTATTCTCATCCTTCTCTTACCCACTTACCCCTATAACCTGACACACTTTCTCATAAGATCCCTCCTATGTAAATCCCTGCAAAACAGAAGCAATAAAATGTCTTGCTTGGGGTGATATGATTATAAAAAAAGGGAGACTTTGTATTAACTATTTTTTTATCTTTCTCAATACTTTTTACGCGAAAGTGAATATGATGTTCACTATTACAACATGTACGTTAACCATTACACATCGTGTGTCTCTATTTGAAAAGACCCAAATATAAAGCATAAGCAAACAAATAATATCGATTTAAAATAATTGTAAACGCAAATTTTACTCCAGCAAATGCTTTTCTCGCATTTCCCGCCTGTGGAACTCCCTTTCATTTACTTGCTTCCCCGACAGCTACGATCTCCAAGAATTTAAATGTAAAGTCAATAGTCATCTCTTATCTCACTAATCTGCATCCTGTCTTTCATGCCACTTTCTCCGTCCACTCCACTCTCATCAGTATTCTCATCCTTTTTTTTTTACCCACTTCCTGACACCCCCTATAACTTGTCACATTTTTTCACAATTTTCCCCCTATGTAACCCCTTGCAAAACAGTAGCAGTAAAATGCCTTGCTTGGGGCAATATGATTATAAAAAAAATAGGTAACAATAAATATACAGTTATTAAAAAAGATAACGATTATGTATTCCAGATATTGTATGCTGCCCTCTTGTCATGGTGACAAGCTTCACTTTAGCAGCACTCACCTTACATGGCCGAGTTATATAAAGTTATATATATATATATATATATATATATATATATATATATATATATATATAAACTTATTTTTAAATGGAACTTTGTCTGTCTGTGTGTATGTGTGTGTGTGTGTCTGTCTGTGTGTGTGTGTGTGTGTCCGTTACCTATAGACTCCGAAACGGCTGAACCGATTTTCTACGTATAAATAGTTGTTTCCAGTTAAAGCGAAACCGTAGACTGAAAGAAAAATGAATGGATATAAGTTAAATTTTGATTTCCAGGTATCAATATCAAATAAGTTTTTTTCGTCGTAAACTGAATTTTGAAGGCTAAATTAGTCCTCTGAGTAAATGGTATCATGGCTGAGACTAAGAACTACAATTATACCTACTTAGATCCAAACCTGAAGCAAAAACTAAAATAAAAGAGCTGAAAAAAATATACAGACACACAGGCAGATAAACAGACACACACACAAACATCTTGCCTTTTATATAGATATATTATCCATTTTCTGCACTATTGTAAGAACTGCAACCATGAAACTTCTGAATATCGTTTCTTATGTCTTTGTCTATGAATGTATCAAACTTGATTAAAATTAGAACACTCCTTCTATCACCCGATTTTTTCGATTATCGATTTTCGATATTTATCGGGGGTAACTCAACACAAATACCTAGCTAAGAACATTTGCAGACGCTTATAGTACAACTGTGTAAATTTTCAAGAAAATCGGTTCAGCCGTTTCGGAGACTATAGGTAAGGGACACAGACAGACAGACAGACAGACAGACACACACACACACACACACACAGTTCCATTTATTATATGAGTTTAGATAATTTTCGCCTTATATTATATGTCTGGTTTTCATTATTGCTTGTAATTTGTGACGGGGGTTCGTGAGACTTGCCAAGTTGATCTCTTTTGAAAGGAGAAAATTGCGTCTTAACATACGGTAATAAAAAAAAACTCGGATTCGAAATAAAATTAATTTTTTAGAAATATAAATCCAGGTTGAGTATCCTTGATCCGAAATTCGAACATCTGAAAACCGCTAAAATCCGAAAGTTTTTCAGGTACTGACATGACTTGCCAGAAATGAAAATCTTTAGAAAGCACTGGAGAGGTTCGTATCTGTTGTAAGTGACCTCGTTAACTCTGGGTGGAGGTTCCCCTGTCCAGATACGCAGCCTAGCGATTGTCACAGCGATAATTGGTGTTTTGTTCTTAGTTTGTTTTTTTTTTAATCATTTCACCCCGAGCAAGGCAGAAACGCCACTGATGTGCAGGGGGCTACATAAATGTAAAAAGATTAATTAAAAAAGAGTGAGGAGTACAAGCTAGTTAGAAAGGAACAATAGAAAGCTGAAAAAGCAGGTGCGATGACAGATACATAGATGGAGAGAAAGGGAAGGTTATACAGGGGAGGGGAGAGAGCTAGAGGCCAGTGGTTAGTAGATGAGTATTGACTTTGCATTTAAATTTCTGGAGGTTGTAGCCGTCAGGAAAGCAAGAATACGGGAGTGAGTTCCACAGGCGGGAAGTGCGAGAGAGGAAGCTGCAGGAGTAGAATTGTCGTCTGCGTTTGGCTAACCTGACTGTGAATGGGTGGGACCCAGTTGCCAGTCGGGTTGCACGAGTAAACACCTGTTGAGGAGGCATCAGTGACTTAAGTTCGTCTGAGCAGACGCCATGAAAGTATTGAAAGTGATATCTTGCATTATATACTGGCTGGGATAGAGAAAGTGTCGTCTAAATTACGCAAAAATGAAAATAACACTGACATCTCATTTTATAAGATTTATTTACCAAAATTACACAAAATCTCTTGAAATACTAAAGAAAAAAAGAAAAATTCAATAAAATCAACATTAGTTTTTTTTGACTTCGGAATCTTATGAAACTCTTCTTGGCTGTCTACTTGTTTAAGTTAGTGAATGCTGTCATAATACTTGCCTGAAGGATGTTGTGTATCGCAGAAAACTGACTACATTGGAAGAAAATAAATTGAAAATGCAATTGCAGAAATCCCATTGGATAAATTGGCTAACTTTGACCAAGCAGTAGTTCCCCGTACTAATAAATGTATAGCAGCTAAAGGTCACCCCTTTAACCATCTCTTGTGATTTTAGAGTCCAAAACAAATTTCTCGTAATTTCGCCATGCTTGAATACAATATGTAAACAATTTTTACCGTTATACATTTCTTGGTCGACTCTGTACATTAGGAGAATAGTGTCCGATTTGAAAATAAGAATTTTAATTGGGATCTAATTTAATATTAAGATAGTAGAACAAAAATGTATTACTCATTCCTAATGATTAAAGTGTCGTCTTTTATAATTTTATATCAATCGAATTCAAAATTTGGTTCTTAAATACCTGACGTGCCCTCACTATACACTGGAAAAAACTATCAAGATGTTCAGAAAATAATGTCGTATTTTGGAATAAACCTTTTATATTATATATAATTAAAAAAGTTGCACAAAAATGTATTATTCATTCCTAGTGACCTCTCTGCTAATTTTCAGTATTTTATTATTTAGCTTGTTCAGAGAATAATGTCTTCTAATATATTATTATATCAAATTCTTACAGAATTTAACTTAAAACATTTTATGCCCGTCATCTTGAAGATCAAAAAAGAAGAAATGCGTTTACTTTTCTTGCATTAGTTTAATTTTGGTCTAATGCTTCTTAAACTGCTGTCAACATTAACAGAATATAAAGTGAAGGATCCATTAGTGATCGAACAGTATGGGGCTGGCTTCTGGGGTTCCTCACTGGGGATAGGAGTCTTTTAAGATGGCGCATGACTTCCACCTGCAATTGATAACCAACATCTAAAAACGGTCGTCGAACAAAATTCACTTCAAAGTTTCAGAGAAATCTCTCATATAACGAATATCAAGATTTCAACAATATCGGATCATCTCAAGGTAAAGATACTCGATAAATGGGTTCCACATGGAATTAGTTCAAGTCAGAGTACGACGATTTGAAATGTGTTTAATGTTGCATAGGCGATATTCGAATGATCCACTTTTTAATCGAAGAACAATTTGTCCTAAGAAATGAATCATCATCATTTATCCGTCACACCCAGATGGTGCATAGGGCAGCAACTTTTTGTTGCTGTTTCTGTAACAATCTGTTTTTTACGGGGCAGGGTTGTTAGCCCTGCGCCCAATCCCCAAATCTAGAAGACCGGTAGACCATTCCTGATCCTTACGTTTACAGCACCCATTTCAGTACTGACCAGGCTCGATGTTGCTTAACTTCGGTGATCGGAGGGGGAACCGGTGTATTGAACACGATATAGCCGTAGACAAGAGATGAATACTTTATGACAATCGTGAGATGGTCATTATGACGAAGCATCCTGATACTTTCGAAAATTGAAATTGTTCCAACAGAACTGATGTTGACTGAAAGTTAGCCCGCCATTAGCGTTATCCATAAATATTTCTTGGATTTAACCAGAGCTTTATTGCCGATGTTTGCTGCCACGAACTGGATGAGATGCACATTCAGTTAAGCTAAAGTCGACCGACACTGATTAATCGATCGAGTTCAATTTTGTTTCATAAAATGTTGCCAGTGCGATGATGCGATTCCACATGTCACTGTGCAAGCAGTGATGATATCCAAGGTCGGCTCTATGCGAATACAACGGCACTCACTATGTTCCACAGGACTGTGATCGACGTCAATAATAAATAACGACAAATGCTTTTCAAGAATTTTGTTTAATCGTGAAGTAGCTACCGACAAAAAAAAAAAAAAAATTAAAAATTTTAAAAAAATAAGAAAAAATAAAAAAACGATTTCTTTTTTGATCGAAAATGTTTTCCTTATGTATTTGTCTATATTTCTGAGATCAGGTACTCTAATTATTTCAGTAAGTTAAGTGCCATACATGATACACGCTTGTGCGATCATGTCCCTAAAGAGACATGACTGACTGGGCAGAGGATTATCCTTCAGTAGGTTGCAATACTTTCTGCGGTAGACTGGTTGCCAGCCAAGCCTATAGAACCCAATCTGCCCTGTTATTTAACCCATAACTGGAAAGAACAGACGGATTAATATCTTTACCAAGGGTATTTGCGTGTAAGTGAATGCAAAGAAATTCAACTGGAATTTGAACTCATTTCCTCGATTTCTCGTTGCAAGTCGATATCCACTGCACCAAAACCAATTGTTCGGACTGTTGTCCTTGACTTTGCTGTCATATTGACGACGTTTCAGCCGTTGCACTCTCCGATCTTCTTCACAAATAAACCGTTTGTTTTGTTCACCGTGTTAGATTGTTGTAGTTCCACAAGTCATGCCTCGTCCTGATGTCTCAGTATTAGTTATCGCCCTTTAACTTTCTAAGTTTTTTGTTCACCACTGTTGTAGCCAGGTATTGAATTCATAACTATTTAGGTCAAGTCACTGTATTCAACCAATGCTTTTATCCACTGTTTTTGAGGACACATACGCCAGTATATGTTAGCTGGATCCAGTGACTTGACTCAAAGAGTTGTGAGTTCAATACCTGGCTATAGCTGAGTTTTGAGTTTTGTTTAACGGCATATCAACCTCCGTCTGTTATTTAATGCCAAAAAGTTGGGATTTTAAGGACTTTTTTTAAATGTTGGTTTGATTTAGTCAGATATTGATGAACATTTTCTTTTCTTTTTTACTTTAGAAAACTGAAGATGTCTTCTAGTTTTCCATTCAAAAATGTATTGCTGGTAATATTTTTTTCCTTCAAAAATGCATTATGATTACAATTTTTTCCATTCAAAAATGTATTGTTGGTAATATTTTTTTCCTTCAAAAATGCATTATGATTACAATTTTTTCCATTCAATAATGTATTGTTGGTAATATTTTTCCTTCAAAAACGTATATTTTTTCTAAGAGTCTACTTTGACGTGCATAATTCTATAAACATTTAGTTATTTTTACTTTCATAGCGTTTTGTCCCCAGTTTAGGGGGGGGGGGTAACTATTTACTCATAGCTAGGACCCTAACAGGTGTTACCACACCGGGTCAGAGTGGACCTGAGAATAACAGCAATTAGGAGGTGGTTCCATGCTCATCAAAACCTCCCAATCAGAGTCCTTGCTGAAGGATGCAGTTTATCGTCATACCCAGGACCAAAAAAAAAAACAAAAACAAAAAAAAGGAAAAAAAGAAAAATCAAAGATGTGTTATGTGCAAAACGCCGTTCTTTTTACTTTCTAAACTTTTTAAATGTCACACTAAAGATTATGGAAGGAATAAAATTTATTTACATGATGTTTGTTTCGTTTTGTACTCCCTTGTTCACTCACATTCTCTCGTACATAAACACATGTATAAAGAGTAAATGCATTTTTTAACTTTTCGTTGAAGGTTCATTTTGACCTATTGGCAATTTTCACAAACGAAGGGCATACGTGTAAATAGGACATTCATTATCAATTATTTCTTCACTAGAATAGAAATATTTTTTATTTTAAAAATGATCTTTCATATTTTCAAATGATTAAATAAGAGACTAATCCAACGCAGAAGTGCGTGCTAATTCCTGTCATATGTGATAAGATTATACGGAGAATTCATTCATTAATTATTGAAAAATATGTCCCCAAAACTCAGTATCGGCCATAACACGTTTGTAGATATTCTTTCTGTACCAAATTTATTTTTATTATATATTCTGGAATATAGAATTCAGTATCAGTCATAACACGTTTGTAGATAGTCTTTCTATACCAAAATCGTTACTATATTTTTGGGAATAAAGAACTCAATATTCAGTATAACAGGTATTTAGATCTTCTGTACGAACTTCTTTATTTATAACTAGCAGTATAGCCAGGTGTTGCTCAGGTGTAATGAAAGTTTTAAAACTAATCCATGGTTCTGGAGCTCAGACGCAACCTAAAGAATATTTGCGTGAATTTTGGTGAGAATCGGATAAAAATTGTGGATTTGTATAAAGGACATACAGACAGATAAACAGACACACACACACAAACATCTTGCCTTTTATATATATATATATATATATATATATATATATATATATATATATATATATATATATGTATTATCGATTTTCTGCACTATTATAAGAACTGTAACCTGGAAACTTCTGAATATCGTTTCTTATGTCTTTGTTTATGAGTGTATCAAATTTGATTAAAATCAGACCACTCCGTCTATAACCCGATTTGTTCGATTATCGATTTATATATATTTATCGGCGGTAGCTCGACACAAAACCTAGCTAAGAACACTCGCAGACGCTTATAGGACAACTGTGTAAAATTTCAAGAAAATCGGTTCAGCCGTTTCGGAATCTATAGGTAACGGACACACACAGACACACACACAGAGACAAAGTTCCATTCATAAATAGGTTTAGATAGATTTATTACATTTATGAAAAAATAGCTGAATATATTGCATAGAACGTATACAGATTTTCTGTGCTTAATTCTTTTTTTATGATATTTATATTGAAAGAAGGCTCACTATGGACTATAACACCCTTTTTTTAATATTATTTCTTACAAAATTTATTTTCCTCAATTTTTTTTTTTTAATTATTTCACCCCGAGCAAGGCGGAAATGCCACTGATGTGCAGGAGGCTACATAAATGTAAAAAGATTAATTAGAAAAGAGTGAGGAGTACAAACTAGTTAGAAAGGAACAATAGAAAGCTGAGAAAACAGGTGCGATGACAGATACATAGGTGGAGAGAAAGGGAAGGATATACGGGGGTGGGGAGAAAGCTAGAGTCCAGTGGTTAATAGATGAGTATTGACATTGCATTTAAATTTCTGGAGGTTGTAGCCGTCAGGAAAGCAAGAATACGGGAGCGAGTTCCACAGGCGGGAAGTGCGAGAGAGGAAGCCGCAGGAGTAGAATTGTCGTCTGCATTTGGCTAACCTGACTGTGAATGGGTGGGACCCAGTTGCCAGTCTGGTTGCACGAGAAAACACCTGTTGAGGAGGCATCAGTGACTTAAGTTCGTCTGAGCAGAAGCCATGAAAGAATTTATAGAACAGACAAAGGGAGGCCACATTTCGACGATGGGGAAGTGGCTGCAGTCGAGCCGCCAGATCAGTACTTATCACATTACAGACTCTCCTTTGGAGCCTGTCAAGAACACCGAGGAGAACGGCAGGGGTGCCTGACCATAAATAGCAGCAGTACTCCATGCCCGGACAGATGGTTGACTTGTATATATGCAGGATGGATTCAAGTGGAAAAAACATCCTGGATCGACATAGTGACCCAACCTTCTTAGCAGTAGATTTTGCTATGGATTCAATATAGTGGTTCCATTTGAGGTCTGAGGACAGGGTAAATCCGATTAGGCGTAGTGTATTGCTCTCCGGAAGAATCGCTTGGTCAATGCTTATGGGAGGCAGGAGAGGTTGCCTGTAATGGTTGACAGACAACAGCTTGGTCTTAGATGAATTGAAGTTGACAAGCCACTTCTTTCCCCAGTTCACCACAGAGTGTAGATCCCGCTCAAGGTCAGCAGCGAGATTATGTCTGTCCGCCACGACAGGTTTCTTACTGGTGCGGGAGTATATTATAGTGTCATCTGCGTAGATGCCTACTTGGGACTTGATCTCATCTGGGAGGTCGTTGATGAAAATAAGGAAGAGCGTCGATAATAATGGTAAAAGTTAGCTCAATATTGGTTATAATACGTATTTAGATATTATCCTGCTCCAACTTTGTATTTATTTTCTTTGTTGCTGCTCGTAATGAGTGCTAGCGTGCATTGAAAGAAAGATAGTTACTCTTTGATAATAAAATTAAACAACATATTGAATCTCACGAATTTGGTTCAAGAGCTTACTGGCGGTTCTGCTTGACTACAGAAAATAACCAGGCACTCTTCTGTTAAATGAATTTGAAGTTCTGACATCGATATCAGATAATATTGAATATTTTACCCGGCACTTTTCTGTTAAATGAATTTGAAGTTCTGACATCGATATCAGATAATATTGAATATTTTACCCGGCACTCTTCTGTTAAATGAATTTGAAGTTCTGACATCGATATCAGATAATATTGAATATTTTACCCGGCACTCTTCTGTTAAATGAATTTGAAGTTCTGACATCGATATCAGATAATATTGAATATTTTACCCGGCACTCTTCTGTTAAATGAATTTGAAGTTCTGACATCGATATCAGATAATATTGAATATTTTACCCGGCACTCTTCTGTTAAATGAATTTGAAGTTCTGACATCGATATCAGATAATATTGAATATTTTACCCGGCACTCTTCTGTTAAATGAATTTGAAGTTCTGACATCGATATCAGATAATATTGAATATTTTACCCGGAAGTTCTCTTCCAACCCTACACTCGAATCATATTTCACCGTTGAACGGAAGTGTTACTGAATTATATGCGCATAATCCCTTCACGAGTTTCAAACATCATTTCCAAACGAAACTGACACAAGTCAAGCGAACGTAGCGGGATCTCTGGCGTTGTTCTCAATAAATGTGCTTCTAAGATGGCTCCAGTTCACTCCAAACTCGACAAGAATTGCTTCGATGCCCTGCCTTACATTTTATTGGAAGTTCTCCACTGTAGATCGTGTTTTTAAGGATACTGAACAATTTCGCTCAAAACAAGGAAGAGAGTACTGGATTGCTATGTGTCGTCAGTTCTTCAATATGGCAGTGAATGCTGGACAATATCATCAAAGATGAAGGAAATACTTGAAGCAACTGTAATGTGTTTCTACAGAAGGAGGCTGCGAATATCATGGATCGAGCATGTGAGCAATGATGAGGTCTTGGAAATGATGGAAAAAAAAGGAAATTAATACTGAGCATCAGGAAGAGACAGCTGAAGTTCCTTGGACATGCAATGAGGAAGGAGGGCTTGGACAATCTGATTCTAACTAGTCAGATACAGAGAAGGAGAGACAGGGGAAAGCAACGGATAACCTATTTGAAGGACTTAATCAGGTGGATAATGGAACGAGGTTTGCATTGTGTAACAGGAGAAGGCGTGCTAAGAGCCAACAGGGATAGGGAGACGTGGAAAGCCATGATCGCCTATGTCCTGAAGGGACAGGGCACATAGAAGAAAGCTCAGACTCAACACATTATCGTCGTATTTGTCTCTTACAGCTTGTCAGGAAAATATACTGGTCTTTAATGAATGCTGAAGTGATTAAGCATCTTATTGCTCAAGTTATTCTTTCGGTTAGAAATACAGTACTGTGCAAAAGTATTAGGACAAGAACTATTTTATCTTTTATGAGTCATATTGACAGAAAATAAACTATTTAATTAAAGTAATTTTATTTGATTGACTTAAAAAATGCTTTGACAAGAGAATATACTGGTTACAAAATAAATTTATTATTTAGTATAATAGCCTTTGATCACAGCCTTCATTCTGTCAGGCATTGACATCACAAGCTTCTTCAATGTATCTAATGGTATCTCCTGCCAAGCAGCTTGTATTAGTTCCCAAAGTGTGTCATGCGAAGTAACATTAGATTTATCAATTTTTTTTATCCAAAATATCCCATAGATGTTCAATAGGATTGAGATCAGGGCTTTGTGGTGACCAATAAAAATTCCGAAGCCTTCCTTCCTCTTCCTTTTTAGTTAAATAATTCTTAATAATTTCACTCTATATTTAAATTTCAGTGAGGTTTTTAAGAAAATCACCCCTGTCCTAATACTTTTGCACACTACCGGTAGTGTGCAAAAGTTTTAGGACAGGGGTGATTTTAAACTTTACTTTGATGCCTCATAAAAGATAAAATAGTCCTTGTTCTAATACTTTTGCACAGTACTGTATGTCTTCCTTTTTGCCAATATTGCCACTAATGTGGTAACGTTCATCACTGACTTTTTATATCATGCTCTTAGATTCAACCGGCGAATCGCGTGTTGTGGTTCTAGATATCTGGAAGGCGTTCAACAGGGTTTGGTATGCTGGCCTTGTACGTAAACAAATATTTAGCTTAAGCCAATTGTTCTTATCAAATCGTGGAATTAAAGTCGGGTTGAAAGGGATTTAACTCGGCTCCCCGATTTCTCGTTCCGAGCCGATATCCACTGCACATCCTCCCTCTTTACCGTTCCTAAATAAAAAAAATTAAATTTGCGGAATGTCAGAAAATTATTCTGAGAAAGATATGAAAAACGTAATCAGGTATCCATTAAATTAATCCTTACCCCCTTTTGGCACCAATACCAAATATCAGTTTTCGACATTTACCTGTTATTTGTTTTTTTCAATCATTTTAACGAAAGCAAGACAATAAAGCCACTAAGACGCCGAAAATTGCTGAATGTAAAAAGATATGAGAAAACGAAGAACACTATTAAAAGTGAGAAAAATAAAAGAACAGAAGATAACGATTTACATTGCATTGCAAATTTTGATGATCAAAATTGACTGGGAAGTAAGAAGTCGGAAATAAGTTCCACAATCGAGCATAGGACTTATAATAATACGAGGAAAAGAAAACATAATCAAGGAGTGAGAGAACAAGAAAAGAACAGAAAGAACAGAAATTAAGGAGTTAGAAGGTAACGATTGATATTGCAATTAAACTTTTGAAGATCAAAGTTAACTAGACGTAAGAAACCGGAAAAGACATCTACAAACGTGAGAAGAAATTGTTAGCATAGGACTTACGGTTAGATCTACCCATTTTAACAGTAAAATGATTGGACATAGCTGCTAAACTTCTTCTTCTTCTTCTTCTTCTTCTTCTTCTTCTTCTATGTGCCTCGACCTTTCATTCACCTGAACATGTCCTTCAAACATGTTATCCGCTACTTTTCCCAATCTCTTTTTCTCTCAATCGGGCTTGTTAGTATCAGGTTCTCCAAGCCCCCCTTCCTCATTGCATGTCTCAGGAACTTTAACTGTCTTTTCCTGATGCTCAGTATTAATTTCCTATTCGTTTCCATTATTTCTAAAACGTCATCATTGCTCACGATATATTCGTAGCATCTTTCTGTAGAACCACATTTCAGTTGCTTTAGTACTGTTCTTAAATTCATAAAGTTTGTCTACAGTAGGGGAAATTTTTTCAGAATAAATACTAAAAAAATGTATTTATAGGAAAATCATAAGAAAGTGACATTACGGCGTTGGGAAAGTGACTAAAGCCAAGATGCCAGGTTATGATAGATAACATTGCAGATACTTCTTTATATTTCTATCTAAAATCTTTAAATATGTAGCAGAAACACTCTCCCATATATGGCAGCAATATTGAAAGGAAATGTGAATAGCAGACTTATAAATATGTAAGATAGATTTGAGCGAGAAGATCGTCTAGCATAACACGGCAAACAAGACTTCCGATCAGAAAGTCATACTTTAGTCTAATATCCCTGATATATTTGGAATGCAGGTTGCATTTCTGGGACGGAAATCACTCAAAATCAAATCTAGATGATTTAAGAACGAAACTTAAGCACTTTTCGGGAGTTTTTTCATTTCATTGCAGACCAGGGTTTCTGGAGCCTATTAGAATTGTGACAGTTGAATTTTAATCTTCCACCGCAGTACAAGTAATATTAGTACAGCTCCGTAATTGTGTCATCTCATTCTGTTCATGATCTATCTATCTATCTATCTATCTATCTATCTATCTATCTATCTATCTATCTGCACCTCGACGTGGTGTAATGGTTGGCAAGCTTGTTTCGCTAGAACCTTTTTTTTTTTAATCGTATCACCCCGAGCAAGGCGGAAACGCCACTGATGTGCAGGGGGCTACATAAGAGTAAAAAGATTAAGTAGAAGAGAGTGAAGAGAAAGACGAACCAGTTGGAAAGGAGCAAGAGAAGGATGAGAATACAGGTGTGATGAAAGTTGCAAAGGTGGAGAGAAAGGAAAGGATATACGGGGTGGTGAACGAACTAGAGTCAAGTGATTAATAGATGAGTATTGACTTTGCATTTAAATTCCTGGAGGTTGTAGTCGTCAGGAAAGCAAGAATATGGAAGCGAGTTCCACAGGCGGGAAGTGCGAGAGAAGAAGCTGCAGGAGTAGAATTGTCGTCTGCATTTGGTTAATCTAACTGTGAATGTGTGGTACCCAGTTGCCAATCTGGTTGCACGAGTAAACACCTGTTGCAGAGGCACCAGTGACTTAACTGAATAGTGAGTTCGATTCTCACTGCGTACCCCACACTTTCGGATTTGTGCCACATCTAAGCGGCGCTTAGTAAATCAACTATCTATTTATCTATCACTTTAAACGTTATAGGTGGATACCTGTATTTGGGTAGACTCTCCTTTTATATTTTGTTGCGATCAAGTGAAAGGTTTAAGAAATGACAAAACATGTTATAGAAATGTTGTGTATTTATCAGTGAATACAACAGAAGACTAGTGCGTGTGTCTGTTGTCCAGCGTCCAATCAATTGAACTGTTCCCCCAAGGCCTCCTCTCCTAGTAATCTTATAGTCGTCGGAAAAGTTCAACATAGAATCTTTAGAAGGAATTCACCGCAACATATTCTAAGAAGTATATTTATCTATATTCACCAACCGGTCGGATATTCTGAGAAATCTTATTAAAGAAAAATCTGCACTCTTCAGCAGGAATCGAACCTGCATCTCTATGGGCAGAGAGTCATCTCTCTCTCTCTCTCTCTGTATGTGAAAGAGAGAGAGAGAAGGGGAAGTTGAGAGACGTTAATATATATATATATATATATATATATATATATATATATGAATTGAGATCAAATATAGATCAAATATTGATCGAAAATATCTGCACTCTCCAGCAGAAATCGAACCTGCATCTCTATGGGCAGAGAGTCATATCTCTCTCTCTCTCTCTCTCTCTCTCTATGTGTGAAAGAGAGAGAGAGAAGGGGAAGTTGAGAGACGTTAATATATATATATATATATATATATATATATATGAATTGAGATCAAATATAGATCAAATATTGATCGAAAATATCTGCACTCTCCAGCAGAAATCGAACCTGCATCTCTATGGGCAGAGAGTCATCTCTCTCTCTCTCTCTCTCTCTCTCTCTCTATGTATGTGAAAGAGAGAGAGAGAAGGGGAAGTTGAGAGACGTTAATAATATATATATATATATATATATATATATATATATATATGTGAATTGAGATCAAATATAGATCAAATATTGATCGAAAATATCTGCACTCTCCAGCAGAAATCGAACCTGCATCTCTATGGGAAATGAGTCATCCACCCCTCGCTCTCGCTCTCTCTCTCTCTCTTTATGTATATATATGCGTGTGTGTGTGAGAGAGAGAGGGGGGGGGGAGACAGAGAGACGTTGATATATATATGAATTGAGATCATTGTTGATTGGTTGGTTTTGTTTTATGGCATATCAACCTCAGCGGGTCATTTATTGCCAACTAAACTTTTATTTATTTATTGCTGGTAATACCTTCTTCTTTCAACATCCGCATCTAAAATTTAAAATTTTGAAGGTCATCGAATTATTGTTATTTTTTTATATAAGTTTTGTGTCTAGTAATACGTTTTTCTTTTCGAGTATCAAGATTCATTGGGATTTGTTTTTAGGGGCAGGGTCCCTAAGTTCTACCCTGTTATTTACCCCATAACTGGAGGGAAGGGACGGATTAATACCTTTCCCAAGGTTACCAGTGCTTAAGTGAATGCAGGGGATTCAACTGGAATTCGAGCTCGGCTCATCGATTTCTCTCTCCGAGCCGATATCGACTGCACCACAACGCACATCCGTCACTAAACATTTACAGCGCCTGGAATTCCCAAGCGGTTACCCATCTAAGTACTGACGAGGCTCAGCGTTGCTTAACTTCGGTGATCGAGCGAGAACCGGTGTATTCAACGTGATATGGCCGTAATCCAAATGGTTCGGAATTGTTCGGCAGCTGAATTCTAATTCTAGTTTGGTTCATTGTATTCTCATACGCACAAATACCATTGGGAAAAGTATGAATCCGCCGCTTATTCTTCACAACCTATGGATTTATTAGTAAGATTTATATAGGTAAAAATACTTTATCCCCACCCCACCACCCAAACAAATAAATAAAAATGGGTACAAAATATTTAGATTTCGTGATTCACCTATAAATGTTAATATGCCGCCATAAAAAAGAAAACAACCTACCATCCAAAACATTTTTAGTTTTTACTTTAAACTCGTTGTGGATTCCAGATGAGGAACCACGCAAAATGATGAGCAACAAAACAGATATTTGAGATAGAAGAATAAGTTATATTATACGTAAAGATACAAACGGGAACGTAGGTTAGTAATCCAGGAATACGATTAGCAAGGAATATATATATATATATATATATATATATATATATATATATATATATATATATACAAGTCCTTGAAATGAAGCGGTGCTGGAATTAGTATATCCGTGTAATACTATTCTATCTGAGTGGTGCTCAGAGCTACTATGACTTCTTCTTCTTCTTTGTGCCTTGTCCCTTCATGACATAGGCGATCATGGCCTCCGCGTCTCCCTATCCCTGGTGGCTCTTAGCACGCTTTCTCCTGTAACGTCTCACAGCCCCCGTTCTGTCATCCACCAGCTCATGCCCTGTTTTCTGCTGTTTTCCTCTGTTTCCTTTTCCTTCTATCTGGCCTGTTAGTATAAGATTCTCCAAGCCCTCCTTCCTCATTGCATTCATCTTTGTTGATATTGTCCAATATTCACTGCCATATTGAAGAACTGACATCACATACCAATCTAGTACTCTCTTCTTTGTTTCTAGTGAAGGTTTCCTGTGTCTTAATAATTTACTCAACTTCTGGAACGCATCCTTCGCAATGCCAATTTGCCTTTGGATCTCTGTGTAGCATTTTTCGTTTAATTTTTTGTGCCTACTTGATTTTAACACCCCCCCCCCCCCACCTGTATTTGGCACTTTGGGCTGCTCTTTTTGTAGATCACTATGCATTCGGTTAAGCGGTATTCTCTGTGAAACTTCGGTATCTCTCGGTAACTTACAGATTTGTCGCTGTTCTCCCACTGTTCTCTAAGGGATTTGACGTATCTCACTATGGCAGGAGTATATGTTTGCTCAAGTCGAGTCCATTACCATAGAAAAAGGAGGGATCCCATAGCAAAACTGTGTGTATTACGCAATGGAATGAGCAAAGACGCATTGCAAAAGCTAACCAGATTACTTTGTGATATGTGTCATTCTGTATGATAGTGAATGTTAGACGATCGCTTCAAGGATGAAGGAGAGGCTTGAAGCAACAGAAATGTGATTCTACAGAAGGATGTTAGGGATAGCATGGGCCGAGCACGTGAGCAACGAGGTGCTGGAGAGGATGCAAACGTCAAGAAAACTCATACTTAGCATCATGAAGAGACAGCTGATTTTTTTGGGACACGTACGCGCAAATACCCTTGGGAAAGGTATTAATCCGTCTCTTCCTTCCAGTTATGGGTTAATAGCAGGACAGACTGGGTTCTATAGCCTTGGTCGGCAACCAGTCTACCGCAGAAAGCAATGGCAACCTACTGCGGGATAATATTCTGCCCAGTCAGTCATGTCTCTTTCGAGACATGATCGCCCAAGCGTGTATCACGTATGGCACTTAAATGACTGACTGAATGAGGAATGAGGGTTTGAGGAATCTAATACTCAAAGATCGAATAACGGGAGAAGGCAATACCCCTAAGCAGCGCGAGACATATTTGATGGGCTTGAGCAAATTGGTGGTAGAGGTGGGTAGAGCGTAGTTTGGAAAAGATACCAAGAGGAGAAATGTTAAGAGTAACAAGGGACAGGGGCAAGTGGAAGTCTATGATCGCCTACGTCTTGAAAGGACACGGCACACAAAGAAAATGAAGTATTGCATCTATGGGCTGTATATTCGAGAAATCTTAAGAAAGAAGATTTTTTATTTTTTTTTATAAGCGTTTCACCCGAGCAAGGCATGTCACTGCCATTACTGCACAGGGGGCTACATAGAGTGGAGAAAGGATGATTAAATATAGGAAATGTCAGAGGGTGAGTGATAGGTGGGTAAGGATACCGAGAATGAGGGTTGGGTAGATGAGAGTGTTCTGAGAATAATTGGGCGTTAGTGTGATAGGAGGTGTCTATTGACCCTACATTTAAACACCTGGAGATTGTATCTGTCGGGAAAGCAGACTTGTGGAAGGGAGTTCCACAGGCGGGAAGCGCGAGAAAAGAAGCTGTTGGAGTAGAATTTACGGTTACATCTTATTTAACTGTAAAAGGGTGGGACCTAATTGCTAATCTAGTATCTCGTGTAAATTCGTGCTTAGGCGGCACCAGTGATCTAAGCTCATCGGAGCAGAAGCCATGAAAGTACTTGTCAAAATCAACAGGAAAATATTTAATAAGAAAATCGTAGAATATAACAAAATAAACAGCAAAACATTTAATTTAACAATATTTTTATTCAGTCTTTTTTTTCGTTTTTTTTTTCTTTTTTCAACCACCTCACTACCGTTGGAGTTATCATATTTTTTTTTCCTGAATTCACCGAGGGATATCAGTGATATTTGTTACTTTTTTTTAAAATCCTTCCCACCCTAAAAAAAAAAAATAATAATGAAAAAAAAACAAAAAACAAAAAAACAACAACAAAAAACGGAAAACAAAACATAAACCAATAGGTAGCATTGCAAAATTGTCGAATCTAATTAATCATAACGAAGTACATGGAGTTCTTCTATAAATGTCTATATTCGTCTTCGTAAAAGGTTAAGATTTCTCATGGAATCCACAAGTCACAATGAAGAAGCTACCATCATATCAAACGCACACATATATACGCACATTATATATATATATATATATATATATATATACATATATATATATCGTAAAGTATGAAGCTGAGCATTGTCTGGCACAAGGCCACGAAAATGGAGTGCGTCCACTGAGACGACGCTTCCAAACTGATCTGCGAGACTAGCTAAACATCGCGATACGTTATAGGCCCCACACGCACGCACTCACACACGTACATACGTACACACACACACACAAGCATACATACATACATACATACATACATATATATACATAATACATGTGTGTGTGTGTGCGCGCGTGTGTGTGCGTGAGAGAGTAATTTATTTTCAGAGTGTGTAGAGGAACAAAAGAAATAAAGAAGACCAAAGAAAAAATCATTTCTTAGTAGCTAAGAATAGTTTTTCTTCTCGTCCTTTTATTCATATCTATCTATCTAGCTATCTATCTATATATAAATCTATCAATATATATATATATATATATATATATATATATATATATAGGGGTTTATACATACACAGATGGAAATTTGAAAGATGGAATCGGCGATGCAACTTCTAAATCTAGTTGATACTTGGGTTTTTTGACACCCCCCATCCCTATCCCAAGCGATAATGCTTCTGAGAAAGGCATGAACCCACCTCTCCTTTGACTCTCTTCTAACGCGAATCAGGTATGCTGACCGGAAGGTTTTTACAGCAACTATTAACGCGTAACCCAGTACCTCGTGACCCATGAGGTAAAAGAGCAGCTGGGCGTAAAACAAGCGACAAAAGAATATGCGATAAGCCCCACACACATACGGGTACATAAACAAAGATACATACATACATACATGCACACACACGCTCCTATATATATATATATATTTTACCATTTCATCCGAACCAAGGCAAAAAAGTCACTAAGACGCAAGGGGTTGCTAATCTTAAGACAATACTAGTAAGGATATTGGACAATAAACAACAAGAATTACGAAGAAAAACGACAACGGTTTACACCGCGTTTAAAATTTTAATGATCAAAATTGACAGCAAATCAAGTATATATATATATATATATATATATATATATATATATATATATTTATTTATAAAATTATTGAATTTTCTATCCGACATATTTCCTACTGCACCAAACGTTATTTTAAGAATAACCGTATTTGGGTGCATACACTTTATTTTAGACTTAGATTGTGAATAATATCCGCCGGCCCGCTAATTTGAGGTACTTAGTAAACAAAATGTTCAACAGGGTCGAACCTGAGTTTTCATTTACGTGAGAAACTACTAACTGATTCGGCATGGCCGAGCGAACTCAAATATAAACAAATGAATACAAGGCGTCTACACAAACATGGGTATCCACAAAATATCATTTGCAGTTTTAGGAAATATAATATTTAGTCGAAGACATCTAGCAACATGAAATTTTTATAATAAATATTATGATAGATGGAACATGGAGTTTGGGAGGTTTTTCCACAATTTTGAAAGGAAAGTGCAAAGATTTATTTGAAAAATAGCAAAATTCAAAAAGACAGTATCGGTTGGATTTAATAGAATATTTCCTTTTATATACCTAAATTTATATAGTTTAAAAATTAACCTTTTATTTATAGTAAGTCACGAAAAATGGAACTAATATCTAACTACTACTATCTATCTATCTATCTATCTATCTATCTATCTGTCTGTCTATCTATCTATCTGTCTATCTATCTGTCTATCTGTCTATCTATCTATCTATCTATCTATCTATCTATCTATCTATCTATCTATCTATCTATCTATCTGTCTGTCTCAGTCTGTTCATTATCTATCTATCTATCTATCTATCTATCTATCTATCTATCTATCTGTCTGTCTATCTATCTATCTATCTATACATATACATATATATATATATATATATATATATATATATATATAGAGAGAGAGAGAGAGAGAGAGAGAGTTTGTGCATTATCTATCTATCTATCTATCTGTCTGTCTATCTATCTATCTATCTATCTATCTATACATATATATATATATATATATAGAGAGAGAGAGAGAGAGAGAGAGAGATGTGTGTGTGTGCGTGTGTGTGTGCGTGTGTGTGAGCGTGCGTGTGTGTGTGTTCAATGTCGAAAGAAAATGTACAATTTTGTAGTAGTTTTTAGTTTGCACATGCTCTAACATAATAATCAATAATAACTATTCAGTGGTGTATTTTTATATTGTCCAATACGTTAAATTAATGTTTCGAAAGTTGAAAGTATTTTCTTCGTTCTTATTCATTTGTATATATATATATATATATATATATATATATATATATACTTTAAGCCAAAAGCACACAGATTTTGTCTTTTAGTCACATACTTATACACACAAACACACTCACACACACATTCATATATATATATATATATATATATATATATATATATATATATATATATATAAAATGTCTTCTTGTGATATCAAGTCATGAATCCCTGTTTCTGTCACTTTTTTTATGTCTGAACGACAAATTTTAAATAAATATTTTCTTTCTTAATCCTCTACCTTTTATTTTTTTTTAATTACCTTTGTGTAGAAATGTTTTTCGGCTCCTTCCGGTTTGTGAATTTTTGAGAGTTTACTCGCTGAAATAGCTATTCAACGAAATGTAATTTTTATTGATATAATATACATATATACATAAATAGACATATATACATACATAGACATATATACATACATAGACATATATATATATATATATATATATATATATATATATATATATATATATATATATATGTGTGTGTGGGGGGTGTATGCGTGTTATTATAAATAAATGGGAGATGAATTTAATTCATGAACTCCAGTTAACCTCACCGTAAATAGAAATTGAAGAAATTCACATAAAATTAAGATGGACATAAGTAGAAACACATCAACTTTGATCGACATGCATATGGGCAAACACAAGCATACACGCTCGCTGACATACATATTTATATTTATACAAACGGTGTAAATTTAGGCATCAAGATATATATTAAATTAAATCTTGGCTGGATCTTTTCATGCGTTTTCAGATTTATATATATATGACAATTTTGTATTATATATATATATATATATATACACACACACACACACACACACACACACACATATATATATATATATATATATAATGTGTATATTAAAACAATGTTTTAATTTAAATACATTTGCATATATGAGTAAATGAAAAAATTAAATGTTTTTGTGGGTGATATTATCGTTTAATAAATTGCGCGCGCATTTCTGT
>JBBBDQ010000983.1:1645000-1687500 GCA_037127315.1 Ascarosepion bandense
AAGAAACATAACATCGATTTCAAACTTAACAATAAAAATGACAAATCTGTCATGAAGTCTTTTCAAACCATAGCTCGTTCAGTTTATTCGTTTTACACACTCAACCACGCTGACACAGTGATTAAATCAATTGCATTTTTAGGTTAGCATATATAAGAAGGTTTTTTTTTCTCTTCGTTAATTTTAATTTATCACGTGACCAAACAATTTCAGGAAGGAGGCTATTTACCTACAAATACTGCAAAAACATTCGGAGGAAATGCATATTATAATATGAAATCAAGTAAAAAATTACATTTTTTCTCCCATGTCCCCAAAGACGCATAATTAAAGATTCCTTTCTTTTTAACGTTCATATTTTTTTTTTGCGTTTATTGAGATATATTAAAAAAAATGTTAGAGAAAAGAATTTTTATGGCATTATATCATCTCACCTCATCTTTCATTAGCTGCCCCAAAGGCGGCTTACATAAAACTATATATATATATATATATATGTATATGCGTGTGTTTGTGTGTATGTGTGTGTTTATATATATATATATATATATATATATATATATATATATATATATATATATATACACGTGAGTGTATATAAACAAAGGAAAACAATACACTGTTTTTTTTTTGTTTTTGTTTTTTTTTTGTTAATAACGAAGGCTACGGACATTACAAGCCGCTTCGAAACCAGTTTGTCTTGAAGACCTGGTAAGTTATTTTGATGCATTCATTTAAATAAATATTGGCTGTTGTAAAAAGAAAAATATACACACATTAAATCAGCATGACAATTACCCAAAAGTAACATTACTTTAAACGTAACGATGTCTGTTGTCTTTATATGGTTTCTTTCGAAGCAATTTTCAAGCTTTCTTTGCTGCATATTTTAAAACAAGTGCTGAGTTTTTTGTTTTGTTTTAATACAGTCCAGTATTTTTTTCATAAATATATTTTCAAAGTTTGTTTCTTTTTTAATAATTATCGTAGACCACTTCTAAATGAATTTTGAAAAATTTTATTTTTTTATTTCATGCAAATCCTCTATACATATTTTTTAAATACAGTCAAATCAGAGTGCGTATTACTGATATACGTTTTTAACTTTCTTTTTTGGAGAGTTCGTTTTTTTAATTCTTTTTCTTTTTATTTCAATAAATGTTCTTTTATTAGTTAACATTTCTTTTCTTTTTTTTTAATATATCGTGACCTTTTACATCTTCAGTCCATTCCGATTAAAGGTGGCTGATTTTTGAAGTATCAAAATTCTTTGAGTGTATTTTATCTTTTTCTTTTTAATATTTGCAGAAAAATATGGTCATCGATTTTTCTTGGTCTTTTTCACCATATTTATTTTTTCCCTCGACCCTCGTGTATTTTAAATTAAAGCCTTTCGGACAAGCCTTTTTTTTTTTTTCATTTTCTTCTCTCTCATTTTTTCTTTTTTTACAATTTCGTTTCTTTCTTTTTTTTTTTTCATGTCCTTGTTCCTCTTTCTTTTCGTTTATTCATTTTTTAAACACTTTTCATAACTTGCAGTTTCTTTCTTTTTCTCTCTCATGAAGGTATTTTCCTTTTTCCTTTCTTTTTAATCATAATTTGTTTTATTTTTCTCCCACAAAGACAAGACTCTTTCTTTCGCTTTCACATTTCTTTAGTCTTTCTATTAACAGTTTATATTTTTTGTGACACTCTTGTGTGAAAAAAAAAAGCAAAAATAATGTCAATATGCAAAATAACAAGAAAAAAAAATATTTGCTTAGCATTAATTATCTTGTTTGCTTCACGACAAAGGATCTAAACAAATTATGAGTTTTAGATTATTGAATTATTTGATTAGTATTATCTAAGTATTATATTAATATTAACCACTAAATATTAGCTTTGTAGTTGAAGTGGTGGCCATGAATTTATTAATTCTTCGATTTTATAGTATTTTCTCTTTAGTTTATGTATTTTTTGTTTATTGTATTTTCTTCTTTTATAGTTAAAAACTTTTTCAAATTTAGATATTAAATTTGAAAAGTTCCACTTTGGTTTGATATTTTATCTCTCTCTCTCTCTCCTCTCTCTCTCTCTATCTCTCTCTCTCTCTCTTTATATATATATATGTGTGTGTGGGGGGGGGATGTGAGTATGTGCATATATATATATATATATATATATATACGCACACTGTGATGTTATGGGTAAATCTTTTCTCTCTTTGCTTTCACACGTTTTCGATACGCTCTCTTTTCCGTTAATTCAGAAATAATAAATATTATAGAAGATCAATGACAGCTAAAAAGAATAATGAAAATTCTCCTTCTTATATATATATATATATATATATATATATATATATATATATATATTTGTCTTTTTACGACTTATCAAACTCTTGCAGGTTATTTATTCAAATTTTACAGATGCAAGATGCATGAGGAAAAAGGTGGATTAATACATTTACTAAGGACGTAAGTTATATAACGAACCCAACTGGAATTAGAACTCGGTTATCCGATTTCTAATTCCGAGCCGTTATCCATTATACGAAACGTACTTCCAAGTTTTCATTATCTGGCATACCCAAGTGGTCACCCATCTAAGTACTGACCAGGCTCAACGTTGCTTAACTTCGATAATCTTCCGAGAATCGGCGTTTCGACGCGATATATATATATATATGCGATGACATAATGTAATTATTTGCACAATTTACATTGTTCGGACTATTGACCACATCTTTATTGTCATATTCACAACGTTTCAGCCGCTGTACACTCCGACTTTCTTAAGGGGATATACTTTGCAGTTTCGAATCGAATGATTTATTTCGTCCACCAAGGTTGATTTTTCAAGTTCAACTTGACATTCAGTTTTCTGAATAACAGTAAAGTAAAAGACCCAGAAAAGACATGGCACAGAAAACTAGAACAATAAACCCACGCTAGATAAAGTGAAGCATTCGGTTTGAAATTCCAGCATCTCAGCTGAAGATGGTCGGAAAGCACACCGACCTAAACGTTATGAATGTGACAATAAAGATGAAAACAACAATCCGAACAATAATATATATATATATCCCAATGGCTTTCCGTACTTAATACTTCTCGCCCCCACTCTCGCGTGGCCATATGTGACGTCACAAGCTTTAGTGGGATTTTCGCTTCCAGCACGCACGCACGCACGTGTTCGGTGTTGCTTTGAAAATCTTCCATGCAAACAAAAGAGACGATTATTACTATCGTTCGTCCGCGAACTGTTTAATCCACTCAATATAATTGCCATCTTTAGTAATGGCTGATGTAAGCCGAAAGCTCAGATACGATTAAACAAAAAACATGTATCAATATTGTGATTTTCTTTCTTCTTTTTAACGATAATACTATTAAACTTATTAGACAGTATGAAAAGAATCTACATAAAATAAATCGACAACACTTTTCTATATTATTTAATGAAGCATGCATCAATATATATATGTGTGTGTGTGTGTGTGTGTGTATGCTCCTGTGTGTCTTTAGAGAAAGGCTAGAATATTCTCTTAAGACCGATCCTGTCGCCAGTCATCATACGCATAATTTTTAAACAAATGCTGTTTTGGGTTGTCTTTTTGTAAACGAATGTATTTATTGTTTCTGATACCATGGCCTTTATGCTTTCTAATGGGGTAGCTGTTAGATTGTTTGTTTTTTTCTCTTGTCATGGCCATCCGGTCTATCAATGGATATACTTTTTCTTTTCTCGTCGATATGATCTCGTTAATTCAGAGGTTTGTCTTTCGTTTCAGTTGCCTTTGAAACTCTTGATATTTATCTTTTTCAGTTTGACATTGGCGCTATTACTTTTGTCATTTAAGTTGGTATTCATTGGTTATTTTTTAGAAGATATGATTTTGTTGGGCTTAAGACGAGCAGCATGTTTCTTCTAGTGGCAATAGTTGTTTTGCTTTTTCATATACTTTTTTATCTGCCTGGCTTTCACTTTAAATTATCCATAAATTGTCCATCTCCGATTTTTATGTTAGCGTTCTTGTTTTTACTTATTATTATTTTTTTTTCTGGTGTTATCATTTTGACTCTAGTATAATTTTATTCTTTTTAACAATATGACCATTTTTATTTCGGAAGAAAACTATTCTTTCAATTCTAGGGACATGCTTTTTTTTTTTAATCGTTTCACCCCAAGCAAGGCGGTACCGCTACTGATGCGCAAGGTGGGGGGTGGCTACAGAAGAGTAAACATTTTGTCAGGAGGAGAGTGAAGAGAAAGACGAACCAGTTACGATGGGTGTGAAAGAAAGGGCAAGGGAAGGATGGGAACACAGGTTTGAAGACCTGTTGCGGAGGTAGAGAGAAAGGAAAAGAACAAGGATATACGGGTGATGTAGAAAGAACTGGAGTCAAGTAGATAAATTCCTGGAGGTTGTAGCCGTCAGGAAAGCAAGTATATGGAAGGGAGTTCCACAGGTGGAAGGTAGAGAGAAAGGAAAAGAACAAGATATACGGGGTGATGTAGAAAGGAGTGGAGTCAAGTGGATAAGAGATGGGAATTGGCATTGCATTTAAATTCCTGGAGATTGTAGCCATTAGGAAAGCAAATATATGGAAGGGAGTTTTTTTTCCTGATGGTATCATCTTCAAACTACTGACATTTTTATTTGGGTGGTACGACCCCACTTTTTCTAATGGTGCGATTTAGTATATTTTTTTTAAATGCTAATCCGTCAGTTCTTTTAATAGAAAAATATTTTTATGCAATACTGCTATTATGCTGCCACTAAACTTGTTGATATTGGAGTGTTCTATTTGTCTATATTTCTGAGATAAGACATTGTATTCACGACGTTTCAGCCGTTGTACGCTCCGACATTCTTCAGGTGACTGAAACTTCGAACCGAACCCTTTATTTCAATAACTGGGGTAGATTGTTCTCGTTTAATGACATGGACCATAGGGATAGAAAGCGATGGTTAGATCCAGTGACTTGACCCAAAAAGTTGTCAGTTGAATACACAACTACACCTTAGAGAGTCGAGTTAAGAGAAGGTAACTAAGACATCCGGAAGTAGCATGACTCAAGGAATGAGAACAATCTACCTCAGTGATCGAAATAAAGAATTGGGTTCGAAATTCAAATCACCTGAAGAAAGTCAAAGTGTACAAGGGCCGAAATGTCGTGAATATGGCAATACAGATTGTAGTTTTCTGTCGAATCAGTAGAAACAGAAATAACATATAACTAAGATATATAATCTTATACCTCTTTCCATATTAATTAGTTGCATTTTTTTTCAGTTCATATATATCTTTGGTTTTTGATGCATTGTCTTTTAGAACTGATTTTGATATTTTCCAGAAATCGGACTTGTTGCTTATCAAATTTCGTTTGTGACGATCAAATGAATCAGTCCTTTTCGACGTGTGTTGTAACGAATTTCTTCATTAATAGATTTATCAAGTAAATTATTGATTGATTGGTCTGATCGAACGTAGGCCATCCATCGGGAAGGGTATTGTATGAAAACCAGTATGCAACAAGGTTACAAGTCGATTCTAAGATAAGCAGATGGAGTTGATACTTAAATTATTCGTAGCAGAAGATATTGTTAGATTTTGGTAAAACTTTGCAGAAATATTCTTATAAAAAAGGTTTTCGTATGAGATTGACGTCAGTCATTTTTTTTAAGGGTTAGGCTGGTTTTCATTGGTATCGCTTTTCTATTCTTGGTACGTTTCTGCCTTTTTGTTCTTTTTGTTTTATTTTTTTATAATGGTATGACTCTGTAAACTTTTTATTTGTCTACTACGCTTTTTTCTCTTATAAAACTTACAGATATTTTTCTTTCCACATCTGACAGTTTTCTTTTCTATTTCTTCAACAAAGATGAAGATTACTTATTTGTAATATCACCGTTGGAGAAGTGGAGATTTGGGTGGTGCAAATTTACCGTTAATAGTCTTGCCTGGGTATCGAAATTTTAAAAATGGGTATAAATATGAAATTTGTATCTCATTGTGAATTGTGTTTTTATTCTGGTAAGAGAAAAGAACTTTTAAATTAGGAGTTATTATTATACGATCACATATCGCTACAGGTGGGATAATTGATGTCAATAAAGAATATTTGTTACGGATAATTTCAAGGGATCTACAGAAAGAGGATTGGAAAAATCAGGAAACAAGTAAGCAGAACAATGCGTTGATAGACTAAACAGTATGTAAGAGGGTGTTCAATTTTCTAGCTCAAGTTTAGGGGTACAAATAAACAAATGAACAGTTAATTGAGAAAATTCTAAAGTCGGTTTAGTGTCTTTCATTGCCAGTAACCACATGCATCTTAGTAGCCTAACCACATTACTAACCATATATATATATATATATATATATATATATATATATATATATGTATATATATAGTTAGATCTTGAAGGCTGTCACAATGGGTTTTGTGAAATAAAGAAAGCTAAAGAGGTTTCTTGGTATTACCTAATTATTATACATTAATATTTCGAGATCATAATCTCATCTTCAGAATTCTGAAGATGAGATTATGATCTCGAAATATTAATGTAATAAATAGGTAATACCCAGAAACCTCCTTAGCTTTCTTTATTTCACAAAACACATTTTGACAGCGTTCAAGATCTAACCATATACCTAATATACACAATGCTTCAAGCAAATTGCAAAACTTTACTATATATATATATATATATATATATATATATATATATATATATGCGTGTGTGTGTGTGTAAGAGAGAGACAGAGACAGAGTGTATGCTTATGTAAATATATATATACAGGTTAAAATGTATATGTGTTTGTGTGTATGAGAGTGAGTGTGTATATATACATATATATATATTACTGAATTTAACGGAAATCCATGAAACTAGCATTAGCCGACATATTTGAATTTTTATTTGTTTAACATTATTATTTTCAATAGATCCTCGTATTTCACAGGAATGTCTCTTTATTTTATATATATATATATATATATATATATATGTGTGTGTGTGTGTGTGTGTGTGTGTGTGTGTGTGTGTGTGAGAGAGAGTATGCTTATGTAAATATATGTACATATATATATATGTATATACAGGTGTAAATATATATGTGTTTGTGTGTGTGAGAGAGTATATATATATATATATATATTACGGAATTTAACGTAAATCCATGAAACTGGCAATAGCCCACATATTTGAATTTTTATTTGTTTAACATTATTATTTTTAATATATCCGAGTATTTGAGCGGAAAGTTTCTTTATATATTTATATATATATATATATATAGTTAAACAGTACATATAAATTTCCACTGGCCCTAATCATTTGAGAATATTTTCAAAACAATTAAGGACAGCTATTTTACAAACGATTTCTTAAATGATTAAGGCCATTGGAAATTATAATGTACTGTTGAAATATATGTATATTTATGAAAGATAAACAGAATCTATTAAAAATATGTTAAACAAATATGTATATATATATATATATATGTATGTGTGTGTGTGTGTGTAAATATATATGTATATTACGGAAATTAACGAACATTAACGAAAAAAGTTGAAATAAATAAACGACAATATGAAATGATCTGTTTGAACATTATTTTTGATCGATACTCGTATTTAAGTAGATATTCTGTTTATAATATATAATACTGCTTGATTATAAACATAATATCTACTTAAATATGAATATCGATCAAAAATAAGGTTCAAACAAATCATTACATATATATATATATATATATGTTAGCATATGTGTCTACTTGTACATATATGCATGAATATATATATATATATACATTAGGCTCTTTCTCTGTACATATACATATATGTGTGAAGTGATTTGTTTGTACATTGAGTATATATGTGTTTGTATATATATGTGTGTGTGTGTGTGTGTGTGTATGTGTGTGTGTGTTTGTTTGTGTGTGTATATGTGTGTGTGTGTCTGTGTGTGTCTGTGTGTGCGTTTCGCGTTCACGCGCGTGTTAATGTTGGTGGAGTTTGAGGGAACTGATTTGAGGTTGGTTGGTTGTTTGTTTTTAAACATTAAACAAAAACACTAACAACCTCCTCATTACACAGCTTAACCAACTGATCACGGCTTATAACGCGGAAATTGGATCCCTCAAACCTCTTAGAATCGTGAGTCTGTATTACACTCGATACTTATAAGGGAAGGAAAAAAATCAACCCTAACACTCCGCTGCTTCCCATAATCTCTCAAATACCAACTTATACATACATACATATATATATATATAAAGCTGCCATGACAGCGGAACATTAAATATGCCACTTGTGGATGCTTCCACGTATTTGTAAACAAGGTTTAACTATGGTCTCAAGTATGAAACATGACTATTGTTTCTAATTGTTTTATATAGTCTACTAAGATTCAAAGAGCAACTATTTTTTTCACAAAAATATGAACACGGACAATGTTTACGTATAGATTACATCATAAACCCAAGTAATATGTACCTATGACCTCAAGTAAAAATCTTTACCTATGGACTCAAGTATATACACAACCAAAGTGTACATGAAGACTATAGTATGGATATAAGCAATGTACAACTATGAGGTGCGGGGAGACACGCATAATTTAAAATCTCCGGGTGAATTAAAAAACCGGGCAAATAATAATAATAATAATAATAATAAGAAGAAGAAGAAGAAGATGAAGAAGAAGAAGAAAAAGAAGAAGAAGAAGAAATTAATGTTAGAGTTATCGGTCATAAATGAGCTAATCTTGCAAGTTGAAATAGAAGTAAAAGAACAGGCATGAATGGGTGGGAACGGTAAGCAAATTGGAACTGCGCAAACGACTTTGATTTTAACAGGAGGATCAATGTTAGTGCACAATCTACAATCTACACTGTTAGTCTGTACCTGTAGGTTCAACTATATCGCTAAGCAGTGTTTAACTAAGGACTCGGGTTTACGGTCAGATAATTCTGAAAACACCTGATCATTTTACAGAACACTTGGAACACAAGGTAGTTTAAGCAACCTCCTACAAAGTGAATATATAGAATTTAAAAAAAAAAAATGTAAAATATTTCGGCCTAACGAGGTGAATATTATTTTAATAATCATGAAATAAATTACCACCGATGGATTAATAAATTTGTCCAACATATTTTCATTATAATACTCTTAATTTCTAACAAAGTTTTCATAGGATTACGATCCCACGTGGAATTCACCTTACCAATTACCAAGGACGCGGCTTATATATATATATATATACAGAGAGAGAGAGAGAGAGAGAGAGAGAGAGAGAGAGAGAGAGAGAGAGAGAGTAGAGTAAGGTTAATTCCACAGGCGATCATAATCCCATGAGAACGCAATGTTAGAATTTAACAGAATATTATAATGAATATATACTGGACGAATTTACAAATCTATTAGTGATAGTTTATTTCGTGAACATTTCCAGCTCCTCAGCCCAAAATTTTTCACAAAAATGAATGGATTAAATTTATCCGGACGAAAGGAACAGGTGAAGAAAAAAAGCATTTTATCGATGGGAGAAAGCAGTTAGATATACAGTGGTAATTTTTAAGCGCGGATGTCACACCTATTTCATATATATATATATATATATATATATATATATATATGTGTGTGTGTGTGTGTGTGTGTGTGTGTATATGTGTGTGTGTGTATATATATGTGTGTATATATATATATATACATATATATAATATATACATATATATGTGTGTATATATATATATATATACATGTATATATATATATATACATATATATATGTATATATATATATGTATCAGGTATGTAATATTTTCTTATATATATTATCATGTATAAAATTTGTTTTCCCCTCTGATAGACTTTATCTATGCAAATATAGATATTTTTTGTAGAAAGTTCTTATAAACAAAAGTAAAAATCTCGTTAATTTTAAAAAAATAAGTAAATTTAAGAACGCTTATAAACGTACATTAGTATTACTGAAAATTCAAAGTAAATTATAGAGGACGCTATATGACATAACTTAGTATCTAATAAAGAAAAACGAGTAAACTATTGAACTGTTGAATTTTTTATCATGTAATTATTACTTATAACGTTTAATTTTTGATTAATTCATGATATTATGTTTTAAAAATAATAGAAGGATACGAATTGAACCATTTTGTTTTAATTGTTAACGTTTTTATAATTTCTCTGTTAATAAGTGTGGCACTTTTTAGATTGAAGTTTTGCTCGTATTTATTTACATGTATGACTAATAAAGTTTTTTTTTGTTTTCATAGATACGTCTTTTTTATTTCTGTCAGTTTCTCCAGCTTATTGTGTGGAGACGTTTTGACAGTTTATTTTATATATATATATATATATATATATATATATATATATATATATATATATACCTGCTTCAGAATTATAATTTTAGGTTTATGCATAATAGCTTTGTGTGTAATTGCAATTATTTTGATAATGTTAGGATAAGTTAAAGCTTTTGAATAGTAGATTTTAAATAATTTTTAAAGAGAATTATATGCTGTTTCTTCTCTAGTTTATTGTTGTTGTTATTTCTGTTGTTTTTGCTAAATATTGTCAATATCTTTTTTGCGATTGTATATTTTATATGCTTTTCTCTGAGAGTTGTGGATTAAGTAATGAGGTTTTTGAAAGAGTTTTCTATGTAGATTTCTTCTTCCGATAAGTATTGGGACTTGCAGGTTTATAGAATCGTATAATCATTCCATATTTTATTCTGTTACAGCGGTGAGAATTGAAATTAATAAGCTCATTCAATTTAGAGAGCCACTGTTCCTTTAAACTTGTATTGTTTTCGCAAATGTGGGGGATAAATTGGTCAAAATTCAGGTAAATACTTGAACTACACAATATGAACTTGTCAATTTATCCACAACCCACAAAAAACATTTGCGATATTATATTTGTATATAAGAAAAATTATAATTAAATTTCATAAAGATTAAATGTCTATTATATTTTAACAACAAAAACAACAGCAACAACACTCTCACATATACACATGTTAACTTCTTTTATATTTATAGCAAAAGATGCTTGATATTGGAGATAAAACATTTATATGGATATAGACTATTTATATATGAAACAACAATACATGATGACAGTCAAACTCATGTTTCAATACGCTCTTCATAGTAAGAAAATAACACTGATCCATGAAACTGTGTCACGATGCAGTCTCGAACACTTTGTCTGCAGACACACACACACACAAACACACACACTCTCTCTCTCTCTCTCTCTCTCTCTATATATATATATATATATATATATATATATATACTGCCGGTCATAATTATTAGGCAACCTCAGTTTTTTAAAAGAAATGATGTATTTCGTACGATTTGATTTTTTGTATTTATTGCCAAGTGGATAATTCTAAATGAAAATAGAATTTTTTTTTTAACACTGCACAATAATATGAAAATGAACTGTTCTGGTGTCCAGTTTTTGTGCTCTCTTCCCCATGCTAGTCTCTTCTTTTTATTGGCTGGCAGAAACAAAGGCTTCCTGGCTGCCTTGTAAAATTGTGCAAAGTAATAATAACAAAAGAACTATTCTATTTTCACTTAGAATTATCCACTTGGCAATAAATACTAAAGATAGTATGAAATACATAACTTTTTTTTAAAAATTGGGGTGGCCTAATAATTATGGCCAGTAGAGTATATATATATATATATATATATATATATTGATTACTTCAGACAAACCCTTTAAATCCTCCCGCACTCAATTGACCGGATATAACAATTGTGGTGTTTTTAAATTTCTATATATAATGATTCTTCACAGAAAAAAATCTCACTGCCTGATGAAGTGCCAATAAACTGGTACCGAAGCACAACAGCTTTTGTGTTGCAGTAAAATAAGTTTTTATTATAAACACTTATAATAAAAGTATAAATGCTTTACTAGGTATCGAGCTCTTTTCAAAAGGTAAATTACTACAAACAGCGGACGGTTAACCCATTTGTTTGTACGATATTTGATATATATATATATATATATATATATATATATTAATGTAAACTTGTCATTATACTCGTTACGAAAAACCCTCTGAGCACATACGCGGAAGAAAAAATGGTGATAAAAAAGAACGAGCTAAGCACTTGAACATCAGTCAAAGTACGCAGCCCAAAGAAATAAACCCGAAACTAGCAACCTAAAACAAAAAGCGCTCAATACGCAAGTAGAGCAAACAAAGTAAATAACTAACCTAAAGAGCCAACGAACCCACTAAGGTTTCACCTAACAGATCTTCAGGGAAGGTTGGCTCTTTAGGTTAGCTATTTACTATATATATATATATATATATATATATGAAGTAAATAACTAACCTAGAGAGCCAACGAACCTACCAAGGTTTCACCAAATTGGATCATCAACTTTCCCTGTAGATCCAATTTGGTGAAATTTTGGTAGGTTCGTTGGCTCTCTAGGTTAGTTATTTACTTCATATATATATATATATATATATATATATATATATATATATATATTCCATTTGTAAACAACTAATTACGCGACCTAGGTTTCTACCACGTGAGCGTTCAAAAAGACAAAAAACAAGAAAAATACCGTTACATGAGCGTTCTTTAAAAAAAAACGGTAAACTGAAAAATCAGTTATTGAAAATCGCCTGAAGATACCACTCATGGTAGAAACCTAGGTCACGTAATAACTCGTTTACAAATGGAAAATATTCAAAAGTTCTACAATATTATTTTATTGAACACTTTTTAATACAAATGTGCACTGGTCTAATCTTATGACCAAAAACTAAGTAATTAAACAATCAATACGGTCAGAAAGCTCAAATGATTTCAGTTCAGAAGAGCCAAGCCATGGATCGAGCAGAGATTATACCGGTCATAGTTAAACAAGCGTGATGCTCGCATATAGAAAATCACTAGAATATGAGCTGGAACTCTAGGTTTTGAGAGCACATTTGATACCAGATGAGATAAAACACTTTGATCTTAGGTCAGAGAATATAGTGACCTAACATTGAGAAAAATCAGAATAACAGTATAGATACTGGCTCTGACAATGTAATCGATTCCAATTCTAAAAGAACATAGGGATTTGGCCAGTAAATATCAACGTGGGGCGTAAGGGTTACTTTAGATGATTAATCTTTTTCAAGATAAAAGCATTCCAAAGTGCGTGACATTTTTTTTATTATTATTGTCATTTTCCTCATAATTTCTGCTATGGTCGCACTACATACCAAGTCTGCAGAAAGACCTAAGGCAGGACTAGGTGTGTTGTAATGGCTATATTTCATTTGTTTTTCTATGTTCTCCTTAGTATGTGGTCTGTACTTAACAAGACAATTTTGTGAATATCTTTTAAGCAGGGGTTTCCAGGGTTTCTTTCAAAGTGGTGTTTTGTTCCATATTTTAACATTCCTAGTGCACCTACTATCACTGGTATTATACGCACCAATCTTATATTATTAAAGGAAAATTTTAGACGAAAGATGTAAGAGAATGTGTGAGAATTTTTGTGTGACTCCTTTCATCCTTTAGATCTTCCTCTCATTAACTTTATCTCTCTCCATAGATTTCTCTCCCTCTCACTCTTTTTATATATATATATATATATATATATATATATATATATATATATATATATGAAAATTGAAAGAAGGAAATTAGCGGTGAAAAATGAAGAAATAAAGAATAAACCATATTATGAGTTCTAAAAGAATGAAAAGATTACTCGAAAATATCATATAAAAAGAGTGCTTTTTAAACACACACACACACGCACACACACACACACACACACACATATATATATATATATTTATTTTTTTATATATATATAACTATCATCCGAATATATAAATATATTTATAGATATTCGAATATTTCTTATTGTTTCAGGTATAAGTAATACTATATTTGTAAAAAGACAATATGAATAAAAAAAGAAAGGATAACTTGTCTTTACCAATATTAATAATCAAATAAGAATATATATATATATATATATATATATATATATATATATATATATCAATGAATTTTAAAAAAATGAAAAATAAAAAGTATATCAAAATAATCTGCAGTAACAACCTTTACACACATTCGATTATTAGTGATTAAATTGCATACATTGCTTTAACTTTCAAAGAGACCCATGACGATATTTTTGAGCGTTCTTAAATTTAATATAACATTACCAACCTAACGATATTTTTTTACTTCTGTATATAAATCAATGTTCAAAATTAATTCCGTTTATTTACCTTAATAAAATCCACCAGAGGACGAAAGGTTATGGTAAATCAAAGTTTGAATTTTGTCTTCACACACACAGACACACACAGACACACACACACACACACACACACATATATATATATATATATATATATATATATATATATATATATATATATAGAGAGAGAGAGAGAGAGAGAGAGAGAGAAAGAGTGTGATTGAAAAGTATTTTCTAATACTATATTTATTTTTTTAATATATTTATTTAATAACTAGAATCTTTACAAGAAATGTATATGAGGGTAAAGCGCTTAGCGTGAGATTTTATTTAAAATTCGATATAGGCACGAGATTTCGCTACCATCTTCTTGAGTCACTTACGAATCGCGTCAACTGATTTCATCAAGAATTCTTAAGCTATGGAAGACATACATTCTTGTATTCGCCCTTCAAGTTCTTCCAAAGGCTTGGTCTGGTGTAGCAGACATGCTCCTTTAACCAACAACCCCAAAGAAAATAGTCACAGGGTGTTAGGTGAGGACTCCTGGCTAGCTACTCATATATAAAATAAGGAGTTACTTTACAATCACCCTTTACATACATACATACATACATACAGACATATATATATATATATATATATATATATATATGTTCGTAGTTACATACATAGATATACACATATATACATGCATATATATAAATGCACATATATATGATATATATATACGTACAAAGATACAGATACGCAAGTACACAGACACACACGAACACCCCCACACCCCCACACACATATATATATAGATAGAGAGGGAGCGAGAGAGAGAGAGAGAGAATCTGAGATGGACTGAAACGAGATATACAGAAATAAAAACAGACTGAGTACACTAAGATGAATTTACTTTGCATCCAGAAAAATATTATAATAGTGTATATATATACAAATAGAATACATATACATATACGTGTGTGCATATATATGTATATATATTTACTATATATATATATATATATACGTATCTAGCTGAAGGTCTTCCTTCACATTTGTTAACGTTAATGTTTATGTAAAAAAGAGCATCACAGACGAAAGCGTCGATAAACACCAAAGACACATCCTTGAAGTTTATTTAAACAATGTCTACAAATAGTGTATATTTAGCGTAGAAAAGGCTTTTCGCAATGCTATACTTACGTATTATCCAGCGCTTGCTACTAATCTCAATAGCAAAGATTTTACATACATTTTCGGCCTTTGATCATTTTATATGGAATGTTGTCGCTGTCGTGTAAGTACATACAATAACCATTAGCAAGATAAGATATTTTTACAAGTCGTAAACATATCTAATTGTCCCGAAATATTACTACATAAAATAAGCGATTAATTTCCTTTTTTATTTTTTTTAAATAATGAAAGTAAGGCGTTATATATATATATATATATATATATATATATATATATATATTTATATATATATATATATAATCAGAAAAGCTCAACAAACAAATCATATAAAATTATATAAAAATCTCGAAAGTTTTGTAATATTTAAATAATAAAAATATCTACAACCACACTCACTATATATATATATATATATATATATATATATATATAAACATTCCGCATGGATCTTTCGTTTTTCTTTTCTTCCTTTTGTTTCTTTTTTAAATTTTATAAGATGTCCTCAGGCACTGAGGGTAATTGGTCACCGTTACTGAACTTTATTGAATACATTTTTTGACTTTTTTTTTCTTTTTGCAACACTCGAGCCTACTTTCGTACTTAAACGTCTTTATTTTTAAAGAATTTGTTGCTTTTAATCGTTTTTATTTTGGATTTTTTGTCTCGTTCATAATACTGGTAAATAGTCACTTTGCAACAATTTTTTTGTTTAATTCAAAAGGAGTCTATAACATTTATCTCCCCTTTAATAAAGACTGAAAAACCACACACATATATGTATGTATGTATGCATATATATATATATATATATATATATATATATATATATATATGCAATATATGCAATTTATGTATACATATATATATATATATATCTATTTATATACATATACGCAAAGACAATACATTCATATATACATACTTATTCATATACAGATGTATGCAAATAAATATATATATACATATATAATTGTAAGGGTCAGTATATATGTATGTATATAAATATATATACATATGAATGTTGGTAAGTTTATGTATGCATTTATACTTACATATATCCATATATATATATATGTATACAGTATATATATGTATATGTATATATTCATAAATGATTAGCTATAGACAAAAGGCTCACAGTAGACAACATCGTACAAGCGTAGCTGTTGATACAATGACGCAAATTAATAAAATAAAATATTTAGAGAAACGGATGGCAGGTCGTCCCGAAGAAAGGCTGGCCTCGCCGTTTCGCGGGATGTCAGGCCTTTCGGACCGCTGGTTGCTCTCCTTCGGGATGTCGAACATGGTTCGCGTGCTTGACTCTAAATCCACCCCTTGGCCGTTCTTTTCAGATTTGGAGACACCCGTGTTTTTCCGAGTCGACACCATGTAAGGCTTGCAGAATCTTGATTTAGCATCTGAAAGAAAACCGAAAAAAGAGGTCAAAATTTGAGAAAAAATGTAAATTTATTACAACAAAAAAACGTCCTCGGGAATTTCTTCACTCTTTTGAGCCACCCCACGCTGCTTCAGTTCGTGACCTCACTTATAAATTTTCTTCATTCCAGTTCTTATCCCAGTTAGAAATCTGGTCGGGTTCCTTGCATTTTCTTACCTGTCAGTAACCTCGGGGAGAGGTATGAATCTATTTTCTACACAGCTATGGGCTTAATAACAGAATTTTTAATTGATAGGTAAACTGAAAAAAATCAGTGTTTGTATTTATTTCTGAGATGAGTAATTTTCAATAATCTTGGAATTATTTCGAACTTTTGATCTCATCTTGGTTGATATAGGTGTTAAAATAGACACAACCAATTTATCGACATCTGATGATGACCAGAGGGTACTTGGTCGAAACGTTGTGTCTATTTTAACACCATATTCACAACCAACATCCAGCATTGCCTGATGATGAGATAGAAATCTCAAAACATAGAAATTTCCGTGTCGCAATGTACTTTAATTCATAGTCATATGATTATGTTATGTTCTACTAGTTATTGTAGTGCTCTAATAGTTATTGTATCAACTATTATAAAAAAGTAAATGCCAGGGAACTCAAAATCGTAAAACCTTGGGACTTCTTTATCTGGGTGAATATATATATATATATATATATATATATATATATATATACAGAGAGAAAGAGAGAGAGAGAGAGAAAGGAGAGATGTATATTTAGGCAGCATATCGTCATTTAAACATGTTTCATTAAATAATATAGCTATATTATGTCTATTTATTTTTTATATTAACCCTTTCCAATTCTTGGTGCTAAAATGAAATTCAAAAAAAGTTTTCGTAGCATTTTTTTTTAATCATATCGGTAACGCCACTGATGTGCAGGGGGCTATGTAAGAGTAAAAAGATTAGAAAAGAGAAATCCGGAAACCACATCCTAAACGGGGAACAAGTGATGAGCCTCTACACCTATTCAATAGACGTGGGTGGAGTATGAACCGGGCGATAGTTTAGTCTATCTACTCCAATTGAAAAAAAGAAAAAGAAAAATGAAGAGACTGGAAAAGAGAAAGCCAGAAACCACATCCTAAACAGGGAACAAGGCATGAGCCTCTACACCTGTTCAATAGACGTGGGTGGAGTATGAACCGGGCGATAGTTTAGTCGTTTCCCCACCCCCCAAGTAATTTCGATCTTCTTCGAGATCATTCTCAGGGGTCAATTTCTCAGGGGTCAATTTCAAAGGCACATTTATTATAACTGTAATCATTGTGATGGTGATTAAAAATGAACGCACACTGTTATAATTATTTAAAATGTCAAACTTATACGTTCAAACTATAGAATATTTTGCAAGCTTCCCGATCTAATCGATATAAGTAATATATAATCGATATAAGTAATATATCGAAGCTTCCCGATATAATCGAGCAGATCAGAAATTGGAAGAAAAGTAAAATGGCATTAAATCTTTGTTAAATGCACTTCAAAATCAAAGAAATTGGTTAATGAAGTTGGTTGGTTAGTTTTATGGCATATCAACACCTCGGCGGGTTATTTATTATCAACTAAATTTTATTTATTTATTGCTGGTAATAGCTTTTTCTTTCAACAATTTATTGTTTTGTGTCTAGTAATACTTTTTTCTTTTCGATTATCAAGATTCATTAGGATTTTGTTTTTAAGGTGAGGATCTCCCAAGTCCCACCCTGTTATTTAATCCATAACTGGAGGGAAGGGACGGGTTAATATCTTTCCCAAGGGTACCAGTGCTTAAGTAAATGCAGGGTATTCAACTGGAATTCGAACTCAGCTCGCCGATTTCTCTTTCCGAGCCGATATCCACTTTACCACAATGCATATCCGTCACTAATCGCTTACAGCACCTGGTATTCCCAAGCGGTCACCCATCTAAGGACTGACCAGGCTCAACATTGCTTAACTTCGGTGATTGAGCAAGAACCGGTGTATTCAATGTGATATGGCCGTAAGCACGCACATCCGTCACTAAACACTTACAGCACCTGGAATTTACAAGCGGTCATCCATCTCAGTACTGACCAGGCCCAACGTTGCTTAACTTTGGTGATTGAACGAGAACCGGTGTATTCAACGTGATATGGCCGTAAGCCGATTAACGAAGTGGATTGGATTAATATAAAAATATTTGAATTGAACCTGTTTGAATGAATATATATTTATATATATGGACTTAAACAAGCATAATTTCATGTTAATTTTTTTTCTTTTGTGTGTATTTTTTCTTTTAAATATTTAGACCAATATTTTGTCCAGATATTTAAAGGAAAAAAAACACATACATACAAAAAAAAACATGAAATTATGTTTATTTAAATGCATATTCTTTTTCTGTGGTATCAAATTATTATTTCGACATATATATATATATATATATATATATATATATTAAAAAAGGATTAATTCAAATATGTTGAATGGCCATTTCGATATGAAGATCCCCACGGGGGACAACACATCACCTCAGCAACAGAAAAAACCTTTCAGAAACCCATATATATCAGAAACCATATATATATATATATATATATATATATATAATAAGTTAAGAGGGTACATACATTAGCATGGTTAAAAATTATAAGAAAGTGGTTAATGCAACATAAAGCAATTTTGCTGATGTTCATTTAAAAACGCTAACAAGAAATAAAAGAACAATAAGCGATAAAAATTAAACACCTGGAGATCCTGCACCATTGACGTAACAGACTAAAATGTGGTCCACAATAAAAAAGGAACCACCTGCAAATCATAAAACGATATAAAATTCCACCAATCTTTCTATAAATATGAAAAAAGATTAGGAAGCAACAGCAAAAAAAAAGCCCTGAAGAGTGAAGACATCACAATAACGCCTTCACGAAAGTCAGCATGACTAAAATACCACTGAAATAGTGAATTGACACACGTCTCCATATCAATTTTAATTATATTAACGCTTTATCTCTGTCTCGATATCGGATACGTTATGACAAAAACTTGCTTGCCTAAAATGATCTTCTACCAGTAAACGACTGAAAAAACAACAATTTTAGTTCTGAGCCTCATTAAATCTAACACGATATATATATATATATATATATCGTGTTAGATTTATACACACACACACACACACACACACACATATATATATATATATATATATATATATATATATATATATATATATTATGGTATGAAATCGTATTATGGCTTTGAAGATAATATTTATTGTTTATTATAATTGGCGATGATAAATTTTAAAACAAATCACCAGTCGACCGGTTTCATCACTCCTAGTCAGAACTAGTCATGCGCTGTGGTGCAGTGGATATCAACTCGGAACGAGAGATCGGAGTGCCATGTTCTAATTCCGGTTGAATTCCTTGCATCCACTTACGCACAAATACTCTTGGGAAAGGTATTAATACGTCTCTTCCCTCCAGTTATGGGTTACATAATAGGACAGATTGGGTTCTATAGCCTTGGTTGGCAACCAGTCTACCGCAGAAAGCAATGGCAACCTCCCGCGGGATAATCTTCTGCCCAGTCAATCATGTCTCATTCAAGACATGATCGCCTAAAGCGTGTATTAGGTATGGTACTTAACTGACTGAGTCAGGACTGTAAACGCGGAAAAATTATGAAAGAAAATCTGTTATGGATGACATGAATGAACAGAAAGGGGGAAAAAAGTTATGACACACACACACACACACACACACACACACACACACACATATATATATATATATATATATATATATATAAATGAATAAGAGCGAAGAAAATAATTACAACGTTCAAAACATTAATTTAAATTAGTGCTCAGGGAATCCGCCATGACAATCTTCTTCTTCTTCTTCTTCTTCTTCTTCTTCTATGTGCCCTGTCTCTTCAGAACGTAGGCGATCATGGTTCTCCACGTCTTCCTATCCCTTGTGACTCTTAGTATGTTTGTTCCTGTTACTCCTGGCAACCCCCGTTCCGTCATCCACCTGATCAGGCCCTGCAAATATGTTATCCGCTGCCTTCCTCTGTCTCTCTTTCCTTCTATCTGGCCACTCAGTATCAGGTTCTCCAAGCTCTTCTTCCTAATTGCGTGTCCCAGGAACTTCAGTTGTCTCTTCCTGATGCTCAGTATTAATTTCCTTTTTGTTGCCAATCTTTCCAACACCTCATCGTTGCTTGCATGCTCAGTCCACGATATCCGCAGCATCCTTCTGTATAATCACATTTCCACTGCTTCCAGTTTTGTCCTCATTTTCGATGATATTGTCCAGCATTCACTGCCGTATTGAAAAACTGACATCACATAGCAATCCAGCACTCTTTTCTTTGTTTCTAGTGAAATTTTTACTCAGCTTCTGGAACGCGTCCTTTGCCATGCTAATTCGCCTTCGGATTTCTGTGTCGCACTTTCCATAAAAAGGCATGACAATATAATAAAAAAAAGAACAAAATAGGAAACCTATCTCAATCTAAAATGTTCCGTTTTTATTAAAGCTCCTCCAGAGACCAAGATAAAATGGAATAACAAGATGAATTACAAAACCTAAAATGTTTATCATATGTAACAATAGCACAATCAAGATTTTGCCGTTCCACACAACTTCAAGTAAAGTTTAGGAAGGAAACTCAGACTAATACTGGAAAGATCGATAACATCTACTGTACCGAAACCTATGTTTCTGAAAAGTCTTTTTAATAGAATCTCAGATGTTTTCTTAAAACTAAAATTACCATTTCTCTTACCTAGCTGTTTACATAATTGAAGAAAGGCTCAAACGTTTTCGGCTCGAAACCCGACTCCAAAAATAAGGATCATAATTCAGAACCGAAAACTTTTCAGCACCCTGTCGAGTTTAAATAAAAGACAAAATGATTATCTTTCTAAAATTGCCTTATAACATTCATTGCATATGGCGAACAGTAGTAGGCTGCCTTCAATCAAAAAATAAAAAATAAGAACGAGAAAGAAAAAAAAAAAAGGAAAAAAATATGCTGCTGACCAAAGAATTTAAGAATTTGCTGAAAACATTCCTGCCGTCGCAATCTGTACGCTCTGCATCTTTGACAAAAGTACGAAAAACTGAGACAAAAATAAAGAAAATATCATTCTGCTAATTCGTAAGCTTATTGTTTATGCTCAGCGAAACCTATATTGTTTTTAATGCTAGCTTCATGGAATAGTACTTTGAATACTGACTACCAAGTCTCCGGTTTTCAGGGCTGTTATCAACTCTGAAACCACATCTCCCTTGATGGAAGCATTTAATAACTTAATTATCTACCCCTTGGTCAATGATACATCGGATTCTCATATAATGACAAGTTCTTCTTCATGTGTCGTGTCCCGTGATACAATGTTATAATCGTTCGATATGGCAGGAAAGGCTGTACAATTACTGATAAAAAGCGATATGAACCAACAGAGATGTACTAGCAACAGATAAAGAGAATAAAAAAGTTAGAATATGTGAAAAATTAAGAAGTTTGTTTTTTTGTATGTAATAGGCACTGTATATTTAAAACTACCAGTATAGCCCGGCGTTGTTCCGGTGTAAAGAAAGCTTTAAAACTAATCCATAGTCCTGGAGCTCAGACTCTTTGGACGTTGGCACGAAAGACTAAAAAGCAATAATTGTTTCCAGTTAAAGCGAAACCGTAGACTGAAAGAAAAATGAAAGGATGTAAGTCAAATTTTGATTTCCTGGTATCGATATGAAATAAGTTTTTTTCGTCGTAAACTGAATTTTGAAGGCTAACTAAGTCTTCTATGTAAATGGTATCATGGCTGAGACTAAGAACTACAATTATAAATACTTAGAGCCAAACCCGAAGCAAAACTAAAATAAAAGAGCTGAAAAAAATACAAACATACAGGCAGATAAACAGACACACGCACAAACATCTTGCCTTTTATATATATATATATATATATATATATATATATTATCGATCTTCTGCACTAGTGTAAGAACTGTAAACTTGCAACCTCTGAATATCGTTTCTTATGTCTTTGTCTATGAGTGTATCAAATTTGATTAAGACCGGACCACTCCTTCTATAACCCGGGTTTTTTAGATGATCGATTTTCGATATTTATAGCGGGGTACCTCGGCACAAAACCTAGCTAAGAACACTCGCAGACGCTAATAGTACAATTGTGTAAATTTTCAAGAAAATTGGTTCAGCCGTTTCGGAGTCTATAGGTAACGGACACACACACACACACATACACACACACACAAAGTTCCATTTATTTTATAATTTTAAATTAGGAAATAAGAACCACAATTTATTGGACATTGTTATAACTTGATTTCTGTCTATATTTCTGGAGGTAGGCGATCATGGACTTCCACTTGGCTCTGTCACTTGTCGCTCTCAGTAATTTTTCTCTTGGTATCTCTTCTATTCCCCGCTCCGTCAACCATTTGCTCAGACCTAACAAGTACGTCTCGCACTGCTATCTCCTGTCTCTTCTTCCATTTATCCGACCCGTGAGTATGAAGTTCTCCAAGTTTTTCTTTCTCATTATGTGTCTCAGGGACTTCATTTGTCTCTTCCTGATATTTATTATCAGTTTTCTTCTAATTTGCATCTTTTCCAACACCTCATCGTTGCACATGGTATCTGTCCATGATATCCTCAGCATCATTCTGTAAAACCACATTTCTGCTGCCTCAAGCCTCTCCTTCATCTTTGATGAGATCGTCCAGCATTCACTTCCATACAGAAGGGCAGATATCACATAGCAATCCAGCACTCTTTGTTTCTAATGAGATTGTCCTGTCTTTCAGTACTCTGGTTAGCTTTTGAAATGCGTCTTTGGCCATGCCAATGGGTCTTTGGGTCTCTGTGTCGCATTTTCCATCCTCTACCAAAACACTTCCCCGGTAGTTGATTTTTTTTACTTGATTTATATTAGATTTCCTAACTTTTAATTAGCATATTGATCTCCTCTTTTTGCTGATGACCATACATTCAGTTTTCTTGAGGCTTATGCTCAGTCCTTTCTTTTCATTTTCTTTTGTTAACTTCTGTAGAATGTCCTGCATTTTCCTTTCCGTGTCTGCTATCAGCACCGTGTCATCCTCGTATTGGATATTGTTGAGGTTGTAGCCGCCAATGACTAATCCTGGCAAGGCTTTTATTTCTCTCATAACTGCTTCGCTCTACAGGTTATATCCACCCAATAAAATGCTTCCTTTCAGGAAGGTAGATTAGATAACTAAAACTAGGTATAGAAAAACCCAATTGCCATCTTAGTGGTGCCATATAGTGCAGTGGCAAGATAGTCCAACCATCTCTAGGCTGGTTTGAATTCAGAGACTTTCCTTCATCTAGACTAAATGCCAACCAAGGCTGTTCTGCTATTTAGTCATAAGTGTGGGAGAAGAGATAGATTCATACCTTTCCCAAGTTTATTGCCACTAAATGGAATGCAATGAACTCGACTAGAATTCGTCAAGTACCATACATGATACACGTTTAGGGCGATCATGTCTCTTTCTGTGGTAGACTGGTTGCCAGTCAAGGCTATAGAACAATCTCTCCTGTTATTTAAACCATAACTAGAGAAGATTAATACCTTTCTCAAAGGTATTTGTGTGTAAGTGAATGCAAGGGATTCAACTGGAATTTGAATTCGGCTCCCGCTATCCTTAACTCAAATCGTAATATTTCGATTTGTGAAAAAGCACGATATCGCTCCAGATTTATTTCACTTATAAAACGACCAACGCAATGATTATCAGATAACTAGGACCCCTACCAGGATTAATTGTTGTTGAACGAAAAAAATCTTCACAAATACCAAAAAAGTGACTGTGTTAATGGCAGACGGAGAAAGCACATTGCAGGAACTGTTACAAAACATAGCAAACGGCTCCTTATTGTTTGATGGATAGAGGGCAAGAGGGACAGAGAAAAACAACGCATAACATACTTAATGAGTTTGAGCAAATGAATGGTGGAACAGGGCTTAGAAGAAATAATATAAAGATGAAGATTATTAAAAGGTACAAGAGAGAGGAAGTTGTGGAGAGCCGTATTCACGGGTTAGATAGAGAGCAAGAGGGACAGAGAAAAACAACGCATAACATACTTAATGAGTATAAGTAAATGAATTGTGGAACAGGGCTTAAGAAGAAATAATAGAAAATAGGAATGAAGATTGATTAAAAGGTACAAGAAGAAATGAATTGTGGAACAGGGCATTGTTAATGGAGAGCCGTATTCACGGGTTAGATAGAGAGCAAGAGGGACAGAGAAAAACAACGCATAACATACTTAATGAGTATAAGTAAATGAATTGTGGAACAGGGCTTAGAAGAAATAATAGAAAGATGAAGATTATTAAAAGGTACAAGAGAGAGGAAGTTGTGGAGAGCCATATTCACGGGTCAGATAGAGAGCAAGAGGGACAGAGAAAAACAACGCATAACATACTTAATGAGTATAAGTAAATGAATTGTGGAACAGGGCTTAGAAGAAATAATAGAAAGATGAAGATTATTAAAAGGTACAAGAGAGAGGAAGTTGTGGAGAGCCATATTCACGGGTCAGATAGAGAGCAAGAGGGACAGAGAAAAACAACGCATAACATACTTAATGAGTATAAGTAAATGAATTGTGGAACAGGGCTTAGAAGAAATAATAGAAAGATGAAGATTATTAAAAGGTACAAGAAGAGAGGAAGTTGTGGAGAGCCATATTCACGGGTCAGATAGAGAGCAAGAGGGACAGAGAAAAACAACGCATAACATACTTAATGAGTTTGAGTAAATGAATGGTGGAACAGGGCTTAGAAGAAATAATAGAAAGATGAAGATTATTAAAAGGTACAAGAGAGAGGAAGTTGTGGAGAGCCATATTCACGGGTCAGATAGAGAGCAAGAGGGACAGAGAAAAACAACGCATAACATACTTAATGAGTATAAGTAAATGAATTGTGGAACAGAGCTTAGAAGAAATAATAGAAAGATGAAGATTATTAAAAGGTACAAGAGAGAGGAAGTTGTGGAGAGCCATATTCACCGGTCAGATAGAGAGCAAGAGGGACAGAGAAAAACAACGCATAACATACTTAATGAGTTTGAGTAAATGAATGGTGGAACAGGGCTTAGAAGAAATAATATGAAGATGAAGATTATTAAAAGGTACAAGAGAGAGGAAGTTGTGGAGAGCCATATTCACGGGTCAGATAGAGAGCAAGAGGGACAGAGAAAAACAACGCATAACATACTTAATGAGTATAAGTAAATGAATTGTGGAACAGGGCTTAGAAGAAATAATATAAAGATGAAGATTATTAAAAGGTACAAGAGAGAAGAAGTTGTGGAGAGCCGTATTCACGGGTCAGATAGAGAGCAAGAGGGATATAGAAAAATAACGCATAACATACTTAATGAGTATGAGTAAATGAATTGTGGAACAGGGCTTAGAAGAAATAATAGATAGATGAAGATTGTTAAAAGGTACAAGAGAGAGGAAGTTGTGGAGAGCCGTATTCACGGGTCAGATAGAGAGCAAGAGGGACAGAGAAAAACAACGCATAACATACTTAATGAGTATAAGTAAATGAATTGTGGAACAGGGCTTAGAAGAAATAATATAAAGATGAAGATTATTAAAAGGTACAAGAGAGAAGAAGTTGTGGAGAGCCGTATTCACGGGTCAGATAGAGAGCAAGAGGGATATAGAAAAATAACGCATAACATACTTAATGAGTATGAGTAAATGAATTGTGGAACAGGGCTTAGAAGAAATAATAGATAGATGAAGATTGTTAAAAGGTACAAGAAGAGAGGAAGTTGTGGAGAGCCGTATTCACGGGTCAGATAGAGAGCAAGAGGGACAGAGAAAAACAACGCATAACATACTTAATGAGTATGAGAAAATGAATTGTGGAACAGGGCTTAAAAGAAATAATAGATAGATGAAGATTGTTAAAAGGTACAAGAGAGAGGAAGTTGTGGAGAGCCGTATTCACGGGTCAGATAGAGAGCAAGAGGGATATAGAAAAACAACGCATAACATACTTAATGAGTATGAGAAAATGAATTGTGGAACAGGACTTAGAAGAAATAATAGATAGATGAAGATTATTAAAAGATACAAGAGACAGGAAGTTGTGGAGAGTCGTATTCACGGGTCAGATAGAGAGCAAGAGGGACAGAGAAAAACAACGCATAACATACTTAATGAGTATAAGTAAATGAATTGTGGAACAGGGCTTAGAAGAAATAATAGAAAGATGAAGATTATTAAAAGGTACAAGAGAGAAGAAGTTGTGGAGAGCCGTATTCACGGGTCAGATAGAGAGCAAGAGGGATATAGAAAAACAACGCATAACATACTTAATGAGTATGAGTAAATGAATTGTGGAACAGGGCTTAGAAGAAATAATAGATAGATGAAGATTGTTAAAAGGTACAAGAGAGGAAGTTGTGGAGAGCCATATTCACGGGTCAGATAGAGAGCAAGAGGGACAGAGAAAAACAACGCATAACATGCTTAATGAGTTTGAGTAAATGAATGGTGGAACAGGGCTTAGAAGAAATAATAATCCAGCGACCGAGCCTGTTCAGATAGAAAGAGCATTTTCTTCGCTCCTTGCAGTTACTGGAAAGTATGTGAGTGAATTTTTTTTTTTCTTTTTTAAATCACTCTTGTGGAATCAAATTTACAACCCCCCCCCCCTCATATTTTGATATATTTTTCATTAAAGTTTATTTTTAAACGTATTCCACTTTCTCCCAGTACTGTGAGTAATTCACCTATTGATATTGTCTTCGTTCAGCCCTTTTCATAATTTTTGCCAACGAAGCCCTTGAAAAAGTGTTGGCCGAAAGTTTTCCTCGGTTTTGGGATAAGTATGGCGGCTTTTCTTTTTAGATCAATATATATATATAGTGTAACAAAGTTATAGAACTCGATGTTTTTTTTACCTGCTGTTCATGCATTTACTTTTATAAAGAGGGCTCGATACATCGTAGAGCATTATATTGTAATGGTTGTTACAATGGTTTATAAATTCATACACAAAAATTTTCGCGTTTCGAAGCTGCTACATGCGCTTCTCATCAGGTGATAAGTTGAAATGAAAATTTAATGGTGAAAGCGGTTTATTTATGGTGATATGATGTTTATGTGAATGTTGGGTGGGCCATTTCGAATATGTTATTTTTTCCGGTGTTTTTTTATTATATTCATGTTTTGACTATAACGTAATTTGTTTTATGTTTTTGAAAAGTAGCGTTCTTTAAAAGCGGTTACGTGCAAAAACACAAAATAAATTGCGTTACAGTCAAAACATGAGGATAATACAACAACGTCGGACAAATAACATCCTTGAAAATGGCAAGTGAAGTGGTGGAAAGTGCTTAAGAAAAATAAAAATTAATGAACATTTTTACATTTCTTATCTCTAGAAAAACTAAAACATGTAAGAATACTGGAAAAATTAATTCAAACATTTATAAAATCTTTCTTGTCGGTCTATTTAAGCAATATGTATATATACAGGGTGTCCATAAATTTCGTATGCACTTTAAAAAATTTATAACTCTATTTGTATTTGCGATAGAAATAATTTGTAAAAAGGATTAGAAAGAAGTAAATTTATGTTTTTAAAGATTTTATTGAAATTTTATTTAAGTTTCCACATGTCATCAATTATTAGCAATACAAATGGTAATACGATTTTGCAGTTCACGAAAAACATTTGTCAAGTGATGTATAGTAATGCCTGAAATCACATTAGTTATTTTAGCTCTTCTAATGAACTAGGTTTTGTGGTAAGCACAATTGTTTTCACATGTCCTCCATAAAAAAATCTAATAGAATCAAATCTGGCGAATGTGGAATCCAAAAAATGGTCCACCCCTTCCAATCCATCTGTTAAGAAATTCCTGATTTAGAAACCGTCTATATATATATATATATATATATATATATATATATATATATATATATATATATATATATATATATATATTACGGAAATTAACGAATATTAACGAAATAAAATTTATTAAATTAGATTAATGGTTATTGCGATAAATCGAAAACTGTTTTATATAGGCTTGATTAAAACCTCGTTTAGACTAATGGTCATTCGTGGTCGAGAGGTCTAAGACGTGCAAGATCACATGGTAGCTTCCCCTATGTAGATAGGTGTCTCAGGTTCGAATCCTCCCGAATGACACACATTTTCGTAATAAAATTTATCGTAAATAATCAGGCCAGTAGATATAAATATATAATGCTGTTTAATTACAAACAGAATATCTACTTAAATACGAGTATCGATAAAAAATAATGTCCAAACGAATCATTTCATCTATACACACACACACACACACACACACATATATATATATATATATATATATATATATATTAAAAAAGGATTAATTCAAAGATGTTGAATAGCCATTTCGATATGAAGATCCCCACGGGGGACGACACATCACCTCAGCAACAGAAAAAACCTTTCAGAAACTGGAGAAAAATTAGTCTACTTTTCCTTTTTAAATAGATTGCAAAGAAATTAAAAAATAAATAATAAAATAAAATAAAATAAAATAAAAAAAATAAAAATAAAAATAAAGGGAAAGAAAAAGAAAAAGAAAACGAAAAAGAAAAAGAAAAAGATAGAATAAAATCAAATAAATAAGAAAAGAAAAAAAATTGACATCGTCTGGGTTCGCAAAAAAAAGGGAGAATGTAACTAAAAATTAACAGACAGACGCGTTAAATCGACGTCAGTTTAGGCAACACGGAAAAAAGGTGGTAAGAGAGATAAAAGAAGGAAGGGAGGGTAAAAGAAAGAAACTAAAGAAAAAAATTTTTTAAATATTACAGACGCTGGACAAATTCAAAAACCTAATTTCCCCAAAACGTTGAAGTATTAGAAAAAGGCCTTTACTTAAAAAGGCATAATTATTAATAAAAGGGAATAAAAAGATATAGGATTTAAAATAAAATTATTTTTAAAAAAATTAGGTCATTTGAAATTAGACTAAATAAAGACAACACTAGGTAAAAAAAAAAAAAAAAAAAATTAATTACAATTATTATATACATACCTATAGAAGTACACACATACATACATATATATACACACACAATTCTACGAATAAGAATACATATATACACATACACACACACACATTCAATTTATTACACACTTATATACATATATATATATAAATATATACACACATATATATTACACACTTACATACATATACATGCGCATACACACATATATATGTGTGTACACACCTATATACAAAAAATTCATATACACATAATATACATGTGTACACACACATGCACACACACACACACACACACACACACACATATATATACATATATATATATATACATACATACACATATTCCATATGCACTCACACACATACATATTAATGAATATTATGAAAAGGAGCATTTAAATAGCTAAAAAATTTTTTTCAAAATTACATATAGCCCACATACATAAATACATATATACATATACATACATATATATAAAAATGTACATCCACACACAAACATACACATATACATAAAAAAAAATAACTGGCTTAGTGCCATTTTAACGACTGAACTTAGAAAGGGAGTCTTTCTAAATTAATTGCGATCTAGAACAAACATATATATATATATATAAACATATATATATACAAACATATATATATATATTAAAATGGCACTAAGCCAGTTATTCCTGAAGGTCTTAGAAAATCCGAACCTTGTGAATTGACGCAAAATAATCGCAAACAAAGAAATTTACGGTAGCTACAGTTCTTCAAAAGTGGCGGTTCTTCTGAAATCTAAACGTGGACGCATCAAAATCGAGTTAAAATTATGAAAGTTTGAATAAACGGATATTTTCTTCTTTTCGAAGAAAAAATGCGAACATTGTTAAATTATGTCAGAATGGAATGAAAAAAGAGAAATTGGTAAGATAATACGAATAATAAGATAAATTGGGCATTTATGAGAAGCGAGACAGAATATCAAGATGAAGGCGTTTTTCGAAGAGCAGTTGAAAAAGTGAAATCTTTTGATATTGGAAAGGAATTTTGACGAAAGCAGACGAGCAAGAGAAGAGAACATTGTAATGAGAAGAAAATAACGACCGATGAAAGTGACAAATGACGAGTATCATATGTGAAGAGCTGGTTTTAATCAAGCATCATATATATATATATTTTTAAAAATATGGCATGTAATTATTAGGAATTACAATCGCGATTATGGTGATGATGTAAAAAAATAGTGAAAGTGTGGAAGGAAAAGGAGAAGAGGAAGGTTGACGAGTAAGAGAAGGAGGAAAGCAAAAAAAAAAAACAAGAATTGAACCAGATAACAAAAAGAATAATCAAGATTAGTAAGGGAAAAGAAGGATGGAAAGAAGTAAAAAGTAAAGAAATGAGAGAAGAAGAATAAGAATAGGAATAAGAAGAAGAAGAAGAAGAATTCGGGAAAGAAGAACGAGTTAGAATAAAGAAAAGAAGAAGAAGAAGAAGAAGAATTCGGGAAAGAAGAACGAGTTAGAATAAAGAAGAAGAAGAAGAAGAAGAAGAAGAAGAAGAAGAAGAAGAAGAAGAAGAAGAAGAAGAATTCGGTAAAGAAGAACGAGTTAGAATAAGAATAAGAATAATAAGAAGAAGAATAAGAATAATAAGAAGAAGAATTCGGGAAAGAAGAACGAGTCAGAATAAAGAGAAGAAGAAGAAGAAGAAGAAGAAGAAGAAGAAGAAGAATTCGGGAAAGAAGAACGAGTCAGAATAAGAAGAAGAAGAAGAAGAAGAAGAAGAAGAAGAATTCGGGAAAGAAGAACGAGTTAGAATAAAGAGAAGAAGTAAGAAGAAGAAGAAGAAGAAGAAGAAGAAGAAGACTTCCGAAAAGAACGAGGTAGAGTAAGGAGAAAAGGAGGAAGAGGAGGAGAGAAAAAGAAGAAGAAGAAGAAGGAGGAAAAGAAGAAGAGGAGAAGAAGAAAAAGAAGAAGAAGAATTCGGGAAAGAAGAACGAGGTAGACTAAGGAGAAAAGGAGGAAGATAGGGAAGAGAGTTAAAGAAGAAGAAACCGGGGAAAGAAGAAGAAAGAGGAAGAGAAGGAAAGAAGAAGTAATAGTAGAAGAAAAAGAAGAAGAACAAGAACAAGAACAAGAACAAGAAGAAGAAAACTAACGCATGTAAAAGGAAACGAAAAAAGTAAGTGTCATTTCGAAAGAGTTTCCTCATCGTTTTTTAATTTATCACAAGTTTTCTTTGTTGAAAGGGGGATTTAACAAACCCGCAAATATCTATAAAAAAATCTAACATCTATCGACAATGACAAGTGTGTTGACGTTAATGATGTCAAAACAGGAAAAATTGCGAACAGAAGATGTTCCCTAATCATTTTTGCATTTATCACAAGGCTTCGCTGCTGAATCCACCGGCTTTTTCTTTCTGTATAAAAGAATTGTTACTATTATACATCGAATCCTTCAGAACGCTTCAATTTTTATGTTATCATCACCGCAAAGCTTAATCGTTCTGGGCCAATGTGTTGTTACTATTATAAACGAGTGTACTCCTGCCGTAAAAAATGACAGCAAAATATTTGAGAAGATTGCTAGCTGTTTCCTTACAGGTAATCCTTACTAAGCGTGATAGAGGTGAATATATATATATATATATATATATATATATATATATATATATATATATATATATATATCCGAGTGAGTATAGAATGAGGAGAGAAAAAAGAAAAAAATTTCCGTCCAAAACATTAATTTAAAACACTGCTCGATATATGATGTATAGAGCAGTGAATATTTATTATAAAATATGTTTTAGAACATGTACATAATTTCTTCTATATATGTCCTCTTCCCTACAATCATATGTTTGTTTCAGTGTTTGGATTTAAACACTGAAACAAACATATGATTGTAGGGAAGAGGACATATATAGAAGAAATTATGTACATGTTCTAAAACATAATATATATATATATATATATATATATATATATATATATATATATATATTTGTGAACGAGTTATTACGAGACCTAGGTTTCTACCATGTGGTGTCTTCAGGCGATTTGCAATAACTGATTTTACCGGTTTTATTTTTAAAGAACGCTAAAGTAACGGGGTTATTTTTTGAACCCTCACGTAACGGGGAATTATTGAATACGCAATTTTTGAAATTAGAAGAAATTATAACGTTTTCATCTATAATTGTATGAATCTAATAAATATTTTATTGTATGGTTACACTTAGTCATAATTTCTTAGTCATATATATATATACACGAAAAAAATCGCAAGATCGCCCTGACGAGCCGTTGTGCGAAACCGCGGTAGGTCTTGGCGATCTTGCGATTTTTTTCGTGTGTTTTTGCTCTGCGTAACTGCCTTTTTGTTAACACTTTTTGGTTAGTTTAGTATCGAGCACTTTTCTTTCCTGGTGGTTCGTTCCGTTCGAGGGTTTTTTTCTTTACTGTGAAGAACCGTATGTGTTGTCGGTCCTACGCAGTTTTCTTTTTTTTTCCCCTCTTTGTCCAAAGCTCTATAGCCGAGGACAATAACGGAGTTAGATTCTGCTGGTTATTCGTGGTCTTTAAAAATTACTTGTGTAACATTTTAAGATTAGAATACGTACAGAGTCGGTGTTATTATTATTATTATTAATATATATATATATATATATATATATATATATATATATATATATATATCCGAATAGGTCCGTGTGCCGTCAAAATTGACGATAAATTATTTATATCAATATGCTGTCTAAAATTATGGTAACATATGCATTGATGTACTTACTATTGAGTATCTTACTAAATCTTACAGAAAAGCCCCAGTGTCAAACATTGAAAACATCAATAACGAGGCAAAAATCATCACAGACAAATTACATTTAAGTAATAAAATACAAATAGTAACTGGCAAACAAGCTTTCCTTACAGTGAAAGACCACAAAGATGACTTTAACAACAATCCATCATACAGACTAATTAATCCTACAAACCCTTCTATCCCCTCTTCTGAGTTCTACGTCCCTGGCTACCTTCCTCTAAGCTCGTAATAAGTGTAAAAAGATACTTAACGAAGCTAAGACGTTGTTTGCTGCCAGAATGAAACAACGCATAGCATCCGCTAAGTTCGGCGCCAAAGACTACTGGCGACTCTGTAAAAGAGTACTTAACAAGAGCAAGTCCACAATACCCCAACTAATCAATAATTTTGAGGTCCTCACCTCCTCAGCGGACAAGGCTGAATGCTTTGCACGGAGATTCTCGAACAATTCGAGTCTGGACTCGTCTGGGATTTTTACACCCGACTTCTCACCTAGAACTGAGGCTCAACTGAATGACATCCACATTACACCCTCGCTTGTCTCTAAAATAATCTCAAAATTTGACCCCCACAAAGCGAGCGGAGGGGACGGAATCCCAATCATAGTCTTAAAGAAATGTGCCCCTGAACTCTCCTCTGTCCTTTCTAAGCTCTACAACTACTGCCTCTCTGCTTCCTGCTTTCCCGCCTGTTGGAAATCTTCCTCTGTAGTTCCTATATTCAAAAACTCTGGAGAACCCTCGGACACCGCAAATTACCACCCTATCAGCCTTCTTCCGATCTTTGGCAAAGTGTTCGAGGCCATTATCAACGCTGAGCTCGTTCAGCATCTCACAGAACACAGGCTCCTCTCGGACAAGCAGTATGGTTTCCGCTTCACCAGGTCTACTGCCGATATGCTAACGACCATCACCGAGTATATATACCAGGCACTCGACAGGAATGGCGAAGCCCGAACTGTCGCCTTGGATATCTCTAAAGCGTTCGACAGAGTTTGGCATGCTGGCCTTCTATGCAAAAAGCGGAGCTATGGTATAGCTGGACAATTGTTTGAACTAATCCAGTCATTTCTATCTAACTGCACATTGAAAGTGGTATTAAACGGACATGCCTTCCAGAGCTACCATACGAACGCGGGTGTACCTCAAGGCTCTATCCTAGGTCCTACGCTCTTTCTGATCTACATTAATGATCTTCCCGATACCATAATATCCCAAGTAGGTATGTACGCCGATGACACCACAGTTTACTCTCGCCTCGATCAAAAATCTGGTGTGGGCGACAAAGGTAACCTTGCAGCCGAGCTTGGAAAGGACCTCCAATCCGTAGTGGACTGGGGTAAGAAATGGCTCGTAAATTTTAATGCTTCTAAAACGAAGCTACTATCAATTAACCATCATAGACAACCGCACCTACCTCCCATTAGCATGGACCAGGCTTGCCTCCCAGAGAGTAAAACACTGCGCCTCCTTGGTCTCACACTTTCAGCGGACCTCAAGTGGAATGACTATATCGAATCCATTGCTAAATCCGCTGCTATGAAAGTCGGTTCTCTATGCAGGGCCCGGAGGTTTTTCCGTCTGAATCTATCCTGCACATTTATAAATCTACCATCCGCTCGTGCATTGAATACTGTTGCCATATCTGGTCGGGTGCCCCTGCTATTCTCCTTGGGCTTCTCAACAAGGTTCAGCGGAGGGTCTGTAATGTGATCGATACTGACTTGGCAGACCGCCTGCAGTCTCTCTCTCACTGGCGCGACGTGGCTTCCCTGTGTATCTTCTATAAATACTTCCATGGCTTCTGCTCCGATGAACTTAGATAACTAGTGCCCTCTAGGTTCGAATTTGCACGAGATACTAGATTAGCAACTGGATCCCACCCTTTTACAGTGAAACCGATAAAATGCAACCGCAACTTTTACTCCAACAGTTTCTTTTCTCGTACTTCCCAACTGTGGCATTCCCTTCCACATGACTACTTCCCCGACGGCTACAATCTCCAGGAGTTTAAATGTAAGGTCAATAGACACCTCCTAACACACTAACTCGCTTCCATTCTTTCAAACACTCTTCCCATCCTCCCAACTACCTATCACCCCACTCCTGACATTTCCTATATCTAACCACTCTTTCTATTTACCTTCCCCTATGTAGCCCCTTGCTTGGGGTGAAACGATTAAAAAAAAAAGAAGAAAACAGAAGTGGGCAAAATAAGTCATCAAATATTAACAAATATCTGCGACTTGTTAAGCACAGCCACTGAAGCAAACTAGTGGAAAAACACTAGTGATAGTATTTCGTGGTTCCAAAAAATTAAACGCAAAAGTAAATACACATTTATCAAATATGATATAAAAAGTTTTACCCATCAATATCTGGGAAAGGTTTATTGGAAGCATTTAATTTTGCTAAAATGTGCAAAAAATTGCCATCAGAGCATATTGACATAATATTACATTGCCGAAAATCTATACTTTACCACAAAGGTATAGCATGGATCAAGACATCCAACAACGGATCATTCGATGTATCACAAGGATCGTATGATAAAGCAAATTGATAGGAATATGCATTTTAATCAAAATAAACAAAAATAATCCATATTAACAACCACAGATTATATAGAGAAAAAGAATGAATGGTAAAATAAGGAAACAGTTTTAAAATTATTCAAAGAACTCGATTTTGATATTACATTGGACACAAATAATAAAGTGGTACAATATTTAGATGTAGAACTTAATTTACAAACTGGAAATGTCCCGCCATACATGAAAACAAACACTTAGTTATCATACATAAATACAAAATCCAATCATCCAAATAATTTAATTAAACACATTTACAAAGGAATAGAACACATACTATCTAATAATTCGTCAAACAAATCAATATTTAATGAAAAGAAAAATATATATGAGGATGCACTAAGAAATTCTGGCCATAAAAACATTTTACAATATAATTCTCAACCAAACAGGCAAATCAAAAACAAAAATAGAAAACGAAACACTATCTTATTCAACCAAGCATTTAATTTAGAAGTAAAGATCAAAATAGGACAAATATTTCCAAAACTAATAGATAAGCACTTTCCAAAAGAATCAAAACTAAACAAAATTTTCAACAGAAACACAATCAAACTAAGTTATAGTTGCACTAATAATTTAGATAGTTTCATAAAAAACAAAACGCCAGAAACTTAAATAGCATCGTACAAAACAAAACCACCAAAAAGAATGCAACTGCAGGGACAAAAATAAATGAACACTTCAATGTCTCTGCAACACAAAAGAAATAATTTATAAGGCAGAGGTACATGACCCAGATGGCCAAAACAAAATATATTTGGGCTCAACCAACGACACTTTTAAGACCAGGTGGTTTAATCACAGATCTACTTTTAAAATAGAAAAAATAAAAAACTATACAAAATTGGCTAACTATATCTAGAAATTGAAATCAAAATATGGAATAAAACCAAGACATAGCGTGGAGCATTTTAAAAACAGCCAAACCTTACAATGGTGGACAAATATGTAAACTGTGCCAAGAAGAAAAATTAGAAATTATGACATACCCAAATAAAAACGAACTGTTAAAAAAAAAAGAACAGAAATTATGACTAAATGCATCCGCACTAAAAAATACCTCTTGGGTTCATACAAGCATGGATGAAAACGTCATAATTCGTTTTAATTTAAACAAATCGCGTTCAAAAATTCCCTGCCGCGTGAACGTTCGAATAAATCACGGTTACAAGAGCGTTCTTAAAAGAAAACGGTTAAAAGTAAAATCGGTTATTAAAAATCTCCTGCTGGACAATATCATCGAAAATGAGGACAAAACTGGAAGTGGCCGAAATGCAAGGCGCTGTCGCTTGGTTTGACGAGGTAAGTCGCCGTTTTCTTTGCTATAGAAAACTAAAATTTGAATTTTTTTTAAATCATTTCACCCCGAGCAAGGCAGAAATGCCACTGATGTGCGGGGGGCTACATAACTGTAAAAAGATTAATTAGAAAAGAGTGAGGAGTACAAACTAGTTAGAAAGGAGCAATAGAAAGCTGAGAATGCAGGTGCGATGACAGATACATAGGTGGAGAGAAAGGGAAGGTTATACGGGGGTGGGGAGAGAGCGAGAGTCCAGTGGTTAGTAGATGAGTATTGACTTTGCATTTAAATTTCTGGAGGTTGTAGCCATCAGGAAAGCAAGAATATGGGAGCGAGTTCCACAGGCGGAAAGTGCGAGAGAAGAAGCTGCAGGAGTAGAATTGTCGTCTGCATTTGGCTAACCTGACTGTGAATGGGTGGGACCCAGTTGCCAGTCTGGTTGCACGAGTAAACACCTGTTGAGGAGGCACCAGTGACTTAAGTTCGTCCGAGCAGAAGCCATGAAAGTGTTTATAGAACAGACGAGTACGACTGTTCGATTCCTCAATCAGAACCATTACCTCACATGGGTCAATTTATACAATTTAGTATTTCTTAATTCAACGTAGTTAATTTTTTTTTTATGATGGACATTGGAAATGAGTCATCGCTGCTTTCATTCATATAGATGGCGGGAATTATTTGTCTTTGTTAATAATGAAGTTCTTGTTTCTGAAAAAAATAAAATCATAGAAATGGTTAGATTTCGTCCAGTTTATACTTTACCCCTCTGTTTTGAATAAAAGTAGAAGTTTATACGGTTTGCTGTTTCTGGTTGCTTCTAAAGTCAAATTAAAGTATATATTTCTAATAACATCGCCAAGTGACATTTTGAAATTTGAATTATTTTCTTCTCTCTCAATTGGAGTAGAAATGTTCTCTTACCGTCTAGTTCGGTCTAGTTCGCACACCTCACAGGTCCTTTACAACAGGATTGGAGATTTATTCATTGTTTCCTGTTTAGAATTGGGCTTCTTGATTTTTTTCTTCTAAATTCTCTTTCACTCCTAGTAACCTGTTGCGTCTTAGCGGCATTATCGCCTTGCTTCAGGTGAAGTGATTAAAAACAAAATATGAATATGTAGCTTTTATATTAGCCTCTCAAAACTCGACATTATTTTGCGGACAGCGAAGAAAATGGCTTCTATCTTCGCTAAATCAGTATTACCGAATTTCTGTAAACATTCGGGGAATGATAATATGATTAGTTACAGGCCACCCAAATGGGGGACAGAATTTTTTTCTCGATGACATTTTCAAAGAAATTATGAACATTCTCTTCCTTCTTCAATCTTCCTATCCCAAAAAGAATGAAATACCATATTCCATATTTTGGGTGGTGAATGGTATGGGGACAAATATTTGGAATAAACAGGAGGTCACAAATGAAAGTACTTTTGTTAAAGACGTAATTTGATGAATTTTGCCAATGTGCAATTGTAATTCTTGTACTGAATCTTTGATGTTAAATGTCGATATCTAAAGATGATGCGAATATATCAGCTGCACAATGTTTGTTGAGTATAAAATGATTTTAATAAAACTAGAATAAATAAGCAAGACATATCTATATTTATATATACGCACACACACACACACACACGCACACACGCACACACATATATATATATATATATATATGTATGTGTGTGTGTGTGTTTGTGTGTGTCTGTGCTGTGTGTGTTAAAGTGTTTAATTCAAGAGGTGAACGTATGTTTAATATAAAAATGGAAATTGGGGTCAAAACGTGGCGGCGAAAATCTGTTTCCTGCTTAGACGCAAGCATCATGAAACTAGAATAGATAAGCAATATATATATATATATATATTTAAAATTTGTGTATTTAAGCAGCAAATTCTATTCTAGACATGTCAGATTAAATAAACCGCAAAGATGGCGTCTACATATTTTTAATAAAATCCATTCATACTGACGGATAATCTTTTGCGTATTATAATCAAAAGATGTAAGAAATGAGCTGTAAGTTCGACAGATGGTTTTATTATTCATTTCTCGATTTTCCCAAGTACTTTCAATCTTCTTCCAAGACCATCTTGATGCATTCGAGTTGTGGTAACAAAAACTAACCGCAAAACTGTGTTGCTAAATGTTACTGTAAATTTTCTTATGGATTCAAATATATCGGTTGACAAATTGCTCAGCGTTCATTAGAATGTGAAAATCAACCCAAAATGGAATTGTTTTGATGTTGTAATGACATGGTCATGCACGTGTTAAAGCATGAAAAAGCTGTACTCTTTGTAAACATATTAGAGCATTACTAGAGTATTCATGGCTGATTCTGTTAATTGACTACTTAAGTTTTTTAATTAATATTTCCTCGAGGATCTTTTGTGTGCTTTTGTTGTTTTCTTGGTTTAGGATAATTGTGTTAGCGATCATTATTTTTTTTATATTGTGAATATAAACCGGAATATTGTTGTAGATATTTAGAAATGGACGAATGGTCAGACATGTGTAATGTGAGACGTCTAGTTCATGTAGTTGTTGTAAATCCAACATATATATATATATATATATATATATATATATATATATATATATATGCCCCTCGGAAGATTAAACCTAAAATACTAAAAATAACTACTTTTAACCTGTACCACAGAAGTGCCATTCTATGATCACAGAAATAATATATACGTGCAAGGAGACAGTGTTTCAATGGGCTCAGTTCTGGTTTCAAACTTCAGCAACTTATACATGGCCTACATAGAAAATAATATATTTAGCACCACTAAAAAACCATCTATCTACGTACGATATGTTGATGATATACTTATATTAGTTAAAAATAACGGCGAAACAATAGAACTCCAAAAAACTTTCAAAAAATCTGTTCTCAAGTTTACATATGAACTTAACAAGGACAACAAAATCTCTTTCCTTGATATTTTAATAGAAACAAGCAATAACACATTTACTACTTCCTTATATAAAAAACCAACCCGCAAAAACTCTTGCACTCTCACCTACAAGAGTGAATTCCCTAACTACTACACAATAGCAATTATACACAATCTAATTAACTTCACAAAAAATATATTTTACTCTGGAGTAAAAAATATTAAGCAGACTCCTATTAATAATGATTGTCCAAACTACATTATATATGAACAAATAAGACAATATTTGAAAAACCTCGACACACATCAAACAGAATATGTACAGTACTTCTACAAAAACCTTAACCATATTAAACTCTTTTATTGCGACCAGACACACGATAACTACAAACAGGATGAAAAAATTATAAAAATTCTCGTTCGTATTGATATATTTTCCGCTGATTCTAATAAAAAATTAAAATTAATAATATATTATAAAATATACAATGCGACTAATTAGGTGTGAAGACAGTTGCGAAGATAGAGAGAAAGGAACAGAACAAGACACACGGGGGATATTGAATGAACTGCAGTCAAGTGAATAAGAGATGGAAATTGACATTGAATATAAATTCCTAAAGATTGTAGCCGTCAGAAAACCAAATATACGGAAAGAAGTTCCACAGGCTGGAAATGCGAGAAAAGAAGCTGAAGAAGTAGAATTGTCGGTTGCATTCGGTTGATTCAACTGTAAAAGGGTGGGATGTTGTTGCCAGTCTGGTTGCACTAGTAAATTCTTGTGGAGGGGGGCACCAGTGTCTTAAGTTCGTCGGAGCAGAATCCATGAATATATTTTTAGAACAGAGGGAAGCAACATTTCGTCGGTGAAAAAGTGGTTGGAGTCCAGCTGTCAGATTATCCTTTGGAGCCTGTCGAGAACCCTGAAAAGCAGGGACCCCTGACCAGATATGACAACAATATTATCACCATGTTATATTTTGGATTTCCCGCATGCAATTTGATTGCTTTTTAATTTGGTCGATTCCACAGTAGAGTAAAGTCAAGTTTGGCACAGTCTATTAGAAAAAGAGCGCTATAACGAAATTCACTCCCCAAGAAATTCAGAAAGAGCATACTCTACTGCTTGGCATTCGCACCGGAAGATACAATGCTAACATTTCAGTGTGTTTGGGTGTTAGTATAGTACAGATGGTTCAATATAATTGCAGGAATCTAATGGTGATTACGTATGTATGGGAGCTCGAAAAACTCACTCTAGTTGTTCTGATGAGAAAAGAACTCCAAAATTTGTTAGTGAGGCCTTGACGATTATGGCTGTCAAACAATTACTGCGACCACATCACCCGGTGACGGCGTTTCATGTTTAAACGCAAATTTCATGAACTGAAGATAGCGGTTAAGCATAAAACAAACTGTCAACATCAATGAACATTTCTATCTTTCTTGTGACAGTAACTTACCTCACCGACCCAAAAGGGCAAGAGTCGGGTGTATGTTTTGCAAGGGAGTGTGGAGACTGCGAATTGACGAGCGTTGGTCGGGAGGAGAATCGGACAGCACTTCAAGGTCATAGAATTGGTGTCGCTTGTAGCCGCTTATATTTGCTTGTTCTGGTCTCTCATTGGTTGAGTGGTAGCCACGTCGAGTGCATAAAACATGGTATGTTCATTTGAGGGGGTGATGCTGTTTGAGCCATTGTTCGCGTGAGAATAATGTTTCAGAGATCAAAACGGGACCTGAGAATTTGGTTTGCCGATGGTCCTGCTTGGAATACTTTCCAGTGTTTGTTTTTTTTTTTCTTTTCGCACTTTCTTTTTTTTCTCTCCATATATATATATATATATATATAT
>JBBBDQ010000983.1:1692500-1810000 GCA_037127315.1 Ascarosepion bandense
GATGTAAGTAAACACGTTATATCAAAACATTTCAATTACTATAAACGTCATATTTAGAGGGCATACGTGCTTGAGTTGTTATTTATAGGGAATATGTTGTCAAATTATAGGCTGTTAACATTAATTTCATTGTTTAAAATAACAGGGATATCAATTAACATACGTACAAGAATACTGAAAGCTCCTAAAAAAATTCCGAATATCACAACTCCATTCAAATACACAGCCAAAAACGCATCAACCTGCAAAGCACTATATAAAAGTCATCAGACAACCATATCTTGAGAAATATAAAGTCGGAAAAGCAGATTTCCAATACGTTTTACAACTCTGTATAATACGCTCATAGCGTCCAGTTTTTTTCTAGAGATTACTAAGCGGGCAGAAGATTTTCCAGCAGTAGGTTGCTATTACTTTCTGTGATAGCCAACCAAGGCTATAGAACTGAATCTGTTCTACTATTTAAACCATAGCTAGAGGGAAAAGCGACAGATTAATACCTTTCACAAACTTATCTGGCGTAAGTGAATTCATTTGGAATTCGAAATCGGCTAATTCGTTTCTAGTTTTGTGAAAAACATACGTCCATCCAAATCCCCTGTAGTCATCACCACTACATATGGTACAAAACCAGCCCTGGCGCCCATTTGGTGACTTCCACTGTCTTAATGCAGTCAGAAGAGCGGACATGTATCCGATCCCACACATCCATGATTTTACCATGCGCTTACAAAGGAAACGACCTTTTACATGATTGAACTTAATCAAGTCCTGTTATCAAATCTCAGTGGTAGAAGAGGGCATACCCAAGACAGCCGTGGCCATATTCTTTGGTTTATTTGAATTCCTTAGAATGCCATTCAGTCTACGCAACTCAGCGTCATATTCCTAAGATTAATCCACGAAGTTCTACCTGGTTTACTTTTTTACTTTAACATGCATAGACGGTGTCTTAATTTCAAATAAAAATAAACAGGAAAATTATTACTACTTACACCAAGTTTTTGAAGGACTCCAACACATCGGACACAAAATAAATGCATTTAAGCAAACCCACTTTCCTCTTATATGAAATAGTTGAACTGAGCATATCTCATTCACTAGACAGAATTACCGCAATACAAATTTTTTAACAGCCGACATTTTTTTTTTAATCATCTCACCCCAAGCAAGGCATTCCACTGCCACTATTGCGCATGGGGCTACATAGGGGAAGGTAAAGAGAAGGAGTGGTTAGACATAGGGAATGTCAGGAGGAAGGTGACAGATGAGTAAGGATACCGAGGTTGGGCAGATGGGAAGAGTGCTTGATAGAATGGGAGCAGGTTAGTGTGTTAGGAGGTGTCTATTGACCTTACATTTAAATTCCTGGAGATTGTAGCCGTCGGGGAAGCAATCGTTTGGAAGAGAATTCCACAGTCGGGAAGTGCGAGGAAAGAAACTGTTGGAGTAGAAGTTACGGCTGCATTTTATCACAATTTCTTAGCTTGATTAATTATTAGTGTCAATTTATGCAATGTTACTCCCTCTTAGCAATTTATTAATTAACAATAAGTACCAAAATGCCAAAATCATATTACAAGGTCTTGATCTAAACGCCATTAATAATATTAAAAATGCCCTAGCAAATTTTGCAAAATTGAGTTATTTAATATTTGTCTATATTTCTGAGATGAGGTAGTATTTACACCATTTACATTATTCGGACTATTGTTCTCATCTTTATTGCCATGTTTACGACGTTTCGGTTGTTGTACGCTCCAACTTTCTTCAGCCGCCATCGCACATAGAATGAGAATGATATACCCTAGTAATCGAAATAAAAATTTTGGTTCAAAGTTCCTAGCAGCTGAAGAAGGCCGGAGCGTACAACAGCCAAAACGTCGTAAACATGGCTATAAAAAAGGGGTTATTTATGTGTTGAACCTGACAGGCAACTCACATCCACAACAGATCCATCGTCACAATCTGTTTGGGCTGCCGTGCATTAGATAAAAAAAGATGAAAGCTGGGACGATATTCTTTCTTTTTTTATCAAGCAGAATGATCCTGGGCATGACGATAAACTGAACCCGGCAGCAAGGCCTCTGATTGGGAAGTTGTGAGGAGCATGGAACCACCTCTTAATTGCTGTTGTTCCCAGGTCTACCCGGAGCCGGAGTGGTAGCACCTGTTAGGGTCCCAGCTATGGGCAAATAGATAACCGCCAAATTGGAATCAAAATACTATAAAAGTATAAAAATGCTTTTATAGAAATATATATATATATATATATATATATATATATATATATATACATAAAAATAGACTTTTATAGAAATATATACATTTTGAAGAAAAAATTATTACCACAACCAATTTTTGAAAGAAAAAATTCTCAGCCAAATATTTTTGAATAGAAAACTAGAATGCATTTTCAGTTTTCTAAAATAAAAGAGAATAAAAACAAATATTTATTAAAATCTGATTACATCAACCTTCTCACTATAACCAAACATTTAAAAAAATGTACTTTAATACCCCACATTTTTGGCATTAAATGACCCACAGAGGTTGACATGCCGTTAAACAAAACTCACTCACACTAACACTCGAGCAGAATACAACGCAAAATAGATTTAATATCATTTTAAGAGAACTTCTAGTAATTTTCCTGTCACTAAAACTTTTTCGGCATATCTTAGAAGGTCGTCATTTTCCCATATATACTGATTACAAGTCGTTTATATATGCTTTGCATAGTAAATCACACAAATAATCATCACGCGAGATGCGTTACATTGAATATATTTCACAATTCTCCTAAGTCAAACGTTATACCGTAGCCAATGAAAATATTATAGCCGACTCTTTTTCTTGAATTTGCAAAATTATCAAGAAATTATAGAAGAACAGAGGAAAGATATTAAACGTTCAGAATGGTACATCAATTCAGTCACATGTATTACCGTTTCATTTCACAGACAAAATTAATTCTGTGATAAGCTCATCCCTGGCTTTATATACAGTCACCATCATTATACAGATAAATCTCTCTCTCTCTCTCTCTCTCTCTCTCTCTCTGTGTGTGTGTGTGTGTCCGTTACCTATTGATTCCGAAACTGCTGAACCGATTTTCTTGAAAATTTCCACAGTTGTACTATAAGCGTCTGCGGGTGTTATTAGCTAGGTTTTGTATCGAGGTACCCCCGATGAATACCGAAAATCGATAATCGAAAACATCGGGTAATAGAAGGAATGGTCCGATTTTAATCAAATTTGATACACTAATAGACAAAGACATAAGAAACGATATTCAGAAGCTTCAAGGTTGCAGTTCTTACAATAGTGCAGAAAATCGATAATATATATAAAAGGCAAGATGTTTGTGTGTGTGTCTGTTTATCTGTCTGTATGTCCTTTATACAAATCCACAATTTTTATCCGATTCTCACCAAACTTCACACAAATATTCTTTAGGCTGAGTCTGAGCTCCAGGACCATAGATTAGTTTTAAAGCTTTTATTACACCCGAGCAACGCCGGGCTATACTGCTAGTCTTCCATAACTTTCACGATTTATCACACGCAGGAAGGTACAGCCAAACTCATCACTGATCGTTTTGTTAGGCGGAACCTGTGCTTGGATATTCAGCAATAGATACAAAGTTGCCATAAATGTCGGAAACACAGGATAAATAAATATACTAATGTAACACTATTTTTGCATGTGGAAAAATTTAATCCTAAGTTTAGTACGACGGAGCGAAAGAAATTATTATTAGTTGCATTATTAATTGCGCAGATGATTTTCCGACAAACCCGAGAAGAAATATGAATTAAAACATTTACGTGTGTGCAAATGCGTTGTTGCACAAAATATAACCAGCCGGGGTCAAACGAAGGTCATCTCATTATTGACAAGCGGAAGGTCTCATACGACGCAGCTATTAACCATATAGAAGTGTGTGAAAAGAAAAGAAAATTCGATTGTTTGTAATTCCTCAAACAATGCCAGTGGATTGTCACAAAACGCAGACAAAGGAGATTTTGCGTATCTGGGCTTTTGACAAGAGCAACAGAGGTCACATTTGATGAATGTGGGAGTTAAGTTTAATTAAAATTTTCAACATAAAAGCTGGATTGTTGACGTAGTTAGTTGAATCAGATGAAGAAGACGAAAAGAAATGACGTCAACAGAAATATTTCTATTTCATTGGTTGAACCAACGGAAGAAAATCATTCCACCTCAAAATGTGAAGGTGGTAATAATTTCATTGGTTAAAGGTATAGACACCCGTGTCCGTCATGCACCCACTAAGAGAATTTGGAACATACATAAAAACTACAGCCCAAAGAGTCAAGTTCAGTTTTTGCTGTGTCGAGCGAAGGAGACAGGACGAATTGACCACCGCCATCACACAAACAAACGATGACCCACCTTTGGCAGTTTCCGTAAAGCTTGTGGAAAGCTTGAATAAGACATTTTGAATCATCACAACTTGAAAACTCCGATTGGAGTGATGATACCAACCGAGAATTTTAATTAATGTTCAGAAGACAAATATTACTCTTAAATGAAACATTTCGCTTCGTTGTAAGGATAAGAAATTGACGACTGTTATATTCTATTTCTTTTTGTTGTTCATTTCATTTTATTTTTTTGTATATAAAGACTTTTGTCGCAATTCATTCAGGCGTTCTTCGATTCACTTTTGGTGCCGTTATTATTAGCCCAATTGTGCGCGCGCGTCCGGTCTGGTTAACGTGGTACAGAGACAGCTAGCAAGATTTCAACGTCCTTCATCAGGATCAGCGTAGGTGAGGAAGAACACCGTTGTAATAAACGACTTGAAGACCAGCGTCTGTGTCGAAGCCATCACGACTAGCGACAGAGAGCGTCGTCATACTAAATCACTACCGGGACATTTCAACAAACCCTATCGAAATTTTTAAACTTGCATATTGATATTGTTGGTCCCCTTCCTAATGTTAATAGATTCATATTTTTAGGTGACCAGCCGCATTCTCAATTTAAGACATTTAAGAAGAAACCGTTGCTATGAGCATTCTGGAGAAATGAATCAGATCATATCGTATACTTTTAGACATTACAACTAACCAAAGGACTCAGTTTCAATCTCTGTAGCCCCAAGACTTTGTGAACTTATTACGTTTTAAACACATCAGAACTACTGCGTATCTTCTTCTTCTTCTTCTTCTTCTTCTTCTTCTTCTTCTTCTTCTTCTTCTTCTTCTTCTTGTTCTATGTACCATGTCCCTTCAGAACGTAGGCGATCATGGTCTTTCACATCTCTCTGTCCCTTGTAGCTCTTAAAACCATTTTTCTTGTTACTCCTTCTCTTCTATTCATTTGCCCGAGCCCATCAAATATGTCACGCCTTGTTTTCCCTTTTCTATCCTTCTTTCTATCTATCCTTTGAGTATCTTCAAGCACTCATTTCTTTATTACATGTTCCAGAAACTTCAGCTGTCTTTTCTTGATAATAAATATCAGTTTCCTTTTCGTTTTCAACCTTTTCAAAACTTCATCGCCCACTTTTCTTCATCCTTGATGAGATTGTCCAGCATGACACCAGCTTCGCTCCTACATGGCAGTAAATGCTGAATATTTTCACACAGAAGAAGAGATGCCATGAAGAAACAGTATATGGTTCTATAGAAGGCTGCCATGGACAGAACAAAGAAGTTTTAAGAAAAATGGGAAAAATAGAAGCAGCTGGTTGAAATCTCTTGGACATAATGACGCCATGGTTCTTGCAGAGTGTTTCCAACTCACAAGATCTATTGAAATCTTTGAAATCATCGAGTAACCTATCAAACGATCATATGGGAAAAATAGAAGCAGCTGGTTGAAATCTCTTGGACATAATGACGCCATGGTTCTTGCAGAGTGTTTCCAACTCACAAGATCTATTGAAATCTTTGAAATCATCGAGTAACCTATCAAACGATCATATCTAAATGAAAGATGAAAGCCTAACGGAGATAGAAAGGGATACAATGAAGTAAGAACTAAAAGACTGAGAAATACAAAAAAAGAAAGTAGTGGAGAGCCAACATCTTCAAAGGAAATGTCACATAAAAAACTAGTTTGTTGAAATACCGAGTCGATTGAGCACCAATAAGCGCGATCCATTCGCGAGATTCCTTAGAGCTATAAACTCGCAGTACGTATAAATCTGTAATTTCGTATTACAATATAAATGGATAAAGACTAACGAATATATATATACTGGACTCTAGCTCTCTCCCCTCCCCTGTTTAACCTTCCCTTTCTCTCCACCTATGTATCTGTCATCGCACCTGCTTTCTCAGCTTTCTATTGTTCCTTTCTAACTAGTTTGTACTCCTCACTCTTTTCTAATTAATCTTTTTACATTTATGTAACCCCCTGCACATCAGTGGCGTTTCCGCCTTGCTCGGGGTGAAATGATTACACACACACACACACACACACATATATATATATATATATATATATATATATATGGTTAAATATAAGAGACAATGAATGTCTATTATGTTTGATCATGAGCCGTTCTAAACGTCTGGGAAAAGTCAGACAATGTCGTACAAAAATGACAATACCCAGGGTTTCTTTACCGGCACGAGCTACCAGCTTGCTAAAAAAAAAGTAATCACACACTCAAGCACACACACACACACACACACACACACACACACACACACACACAAAATAAAAAGTGGGGGGAAGCAAGAAGAATGCTAAGGCTCTTGACATTGTCATCTGTATATTTAAATCAAATCCTACATCGTTGTTTGGTTTCTGGGCTCATGAAAAAATACTGTAAATTTTTGAGTGCAAAAATGTCTATAAAATGTGGATGCATTCTTATCAGGTAATCCCACACTGTTACAGAAAGTCAACAAAGGTCTTATTGTATTGTTAGAGAATGCCGGATTAGTGGTGATACTGCCTCGTCTCCCAAAACCATGTCTGAGGAAAGGTTTGTTGATGGAGCAGCTGTTGTTTCTCATAACAGAAAAAAATGCATGAAACTATATATATATATATATATATATATATATATGTGTGTGTGTGTGTGTGTGAGAGAGAGAGAGAGAGAGAGAGAGAGAGAGAAGCGGTGGATAACGATATAAAATATTTTTAGATATTAAGAACAGTTTTGGAAGAACGATGTGTGACAAAGTGGAAAAGGTTTTCGTGTGACGCGTTTCGTTCTTTAGGACTTCAAGTTTATATTGATGTTACTACACATGTGTACGAACGGGAGATGTTGATAATTTTGCAATTAAAAATATATAAGTCTTATTTTTTTTAATGTATTTTGGATATATAATCTGTTGTATCGCCGAGGTGACAGGACGATACCCTGAAGATGTGTGTTGAGTATCTACAGTAAAATATCCATGTTAAGGGATATTAATACAAATAAGACAAACACCAGAAGACTGAACAAAAATAGTAGAAGAGAGGAGAGGTTAAGTTGTTAGAGTCGCAGAGAAGTCAGTCAGTCAGTTATACGTGATACACGCTTGAGCGATCATGTCTCGAAAGAGACATGACTGACTGGGCAGAAGATTTTCTATCCTGCTATTTAAAGTATAGTTGAAGTGAGAAGAGATGGACTGTAATAATAATTAGTAATTAGTAATTAGTGGGGGATCAGTTTATCACTTCATAACAATAGAAGACTGATCCCCCACTTTATGCCCAGTAGAAGCTTTACTTATGTTTCCAACTATTATCTTCATTCAGTCAGTTAAGTGCCATACGTGATACACGCTTGGGCGATCCTGTCTCGAAACAGACATGACTAACTGGGCAGAAGATTATCCCGCAGTAGGTTGCCATTGCTCTTTTCTTTCTTTCTTAATTTTTTCATTTTGTTCTCCATACATCTCCTTTCTTTTCTCATTTTTATTTTACTATTTGACTTTCCTTTCTCTATCACACATTTATTTTTTCTTTTTTTCCTTCCTTTCATTCTTGTTTCTTTCTTCCTTTCTTTCTTCACACATCTCTTTCTTTCTTTTCACGTTTTTATTTTACTTTCCTTCTGTCTCTGCAACACTTATTTTTCTTTCTTCAGACGTCTATTTATTTATTTATTCTTTCTTTACTTTCATATTATTTTTATTATAAAAGACTAAACATCAATTGCGAAATGATGGAATGCATGGCTGTTAGCAAAAAGGAGAGCCCAATATGCAAATTACAGTCTGGAAATGCCAAAATCAAACAAGTTAAAAAAATAAAAAGGAAGTGTTTTAACCAGAGAAAACTAACCATGGGTATATAGTCAGTCAGTTAAGTGCCATACGTGATACACGCTTGGACGATCATTTCTCGAAATAGACATGACTGACTGGGCAGAAGATTATTCCGCAGTAGGTTGCCATTGCTTTCTGCGGTAGACTGGTTGCCGACCAAGGCTATAGAACCCAATCTGTCCTGCTATTTAACCCATAACTGGAAGGAAGAGACGGATGAATACCTTTCCCAAGGGTATTTGCGCGTCAGTGAATAAAATAGATTAAGCTGGAATTCGAACTCGGCTCCCTGGTTTCTCGTTCCGACCCGAAGACCCTGGGATTAACAGCAGGGGCGCCCGACCAGATATGACAACGGTATTCTATTCATGGTCTAAATCAATGAATATATGCATATATGCGACATTAATTTAACTAAACACTTCAGCTAATCGGCTTGCTGTTCTATTCTGGTACAATCACATACATTTTATTTTGTCTACTGATATTTATTTCTGAGTCAGCCAACTTTCCAACGGACCCTCGTATATATATATATATATTTATAAATTGAACTTTGTCTGTGTATGTGTGTGTGTCTATGTGTCCGTTACCTATAGACTCCGAAACGGCTTAACCAATTATCTTGAAAATTTACACAGTTGAACTATAAGCGTATTCCACTTTCTCCCAGTACTGTGAGTAATTCCCCTATTGATATTGTCTTCGTTCAGCCCTTTTCATATTTTTACCAACGAAGCCCTTGAAAAAGTGTTGGCCGAAAGATTCCTCGGGTTTTGGGATAAGTATGACGTCTTTTCTTTTTAGAGTAATTTGTGGTTTCTGTGGGTACCGTTCTTTATTCACACACACACACACACACACACACACACACACACACACACACACACACACACATATATATATATATATATATATATAAGGTAAGATGTTTGTGTGTATGTCTGTTTATCTGCCTGTATGTCTGTATTTTTTTCAGCCCTTTTATTTTAGTTTTTGCTTCAGTTTTGGCTCTAAGTAGGTATAATTGTAGTTCTTAGTCTCAGCCACGATACCATTTACTCAGAGGACTTATTTAGCCTTCAAAATTCAGTCTACGGTTTCGCTTTAACTGGAAACAACTATTGCTTTTTAGTCTTTTGTGCCAACGTCCAAAGAGTCTGAGGTCCAGGACCATAGATTAGTTTTAAAGCTTTCATTACACCCTAGCAAAATGGTGTCAACATTTATTTCTCGTGATACTGTATTTCCTTTTATTGTATCTCTTTGTACTTTCTTGTTCTCTTTTTGCTTACCATTCAGTTTTTTGTTCTGTTTCCTCTTTTTTTCTTTTTTCTCTTTTCTCTTTTCTCTTTTTTCCCCTTTTTTCTCTTTATTCAATCGTCTATCTTTTCTTTATCCTTGATTTCCTCTTTCTTTGGGGTTCTTTTTCGAATGAGCAAGAACCTTTCGTAAAATTAAATAAAAGAAATGAATTTTTTTTGGGTGGGGGTAATATTTTGAAGACCAACTGTTGTACCATTTGGGTCTGAAAAATCGCGATAATAATATCAGGACGCGGTGAAATATGTATTACCCATTGTAATAATCTAAAATCTTATATATATATATATATATATATATATATATATATATTCCCCAAAATTATGAAATCTTTTTAAAATTTAAAGTGAATCTCTATTCCGTTTAGTTAAATTGAACAAACAGATAATTTTTTTCTATCTCCCCATATCTATAAATATCAAAAGTATTGTTTCTCATATTTAAATGAAAATCTTTTTCACAACAATGAACTAACATTGCCTGATGGCGAGGTAGAAATCTCGAAACATAGAAATTTCCGTGTCCCAATGTAATTTAATTAAAAAATAATTATATTATGCTCTAAAATATTTATTGTATTGAGCACTTTTTTAAAAAAGTAAATGCCGGAGAACTCGGAATTGTACAACTGTTGGTTCTCTTCACCTGTATATATATATATATATATATATATACAGGCGGTAAAAATCCAGGATAGGATTAGTAAATAATCCGGGATAAGGTTGGTAAATAATCCAGGTGAATCCTAGTAATATTGTTAAAATATTTAAACTGATTCAATAGAGAGCTCAATGTAAATTAATTAATCTTACAGAGCGGATATTTATTTATTTATCTTTAAATTCAGATAAAATCTAGAGGGGAAATAGCCGTTTTTAACATGTTATTTTAAGACATGCATTCTCAGCCCCTTTTAAACAAGGAATGCGGAAAAATTCCAAGCCCAGGGGTTTGCTCTAGTAATGAAGGGGTTGGGAGATATAGATTTTTATGAGGTTAAGCTAGCGGAATTTTAGTAGTAATTTCTACTTTGGTAGTGAGAGGTATGTGACTTGACCCTTGAATTAGTAATGGTAGGTAGGGGGGAGTAATTGCTTAGAGAAATCTTTTAAAAACTTTGTTGTGACTAATTGTAAGAATAAGATAATTATTACAATTTATACTTATTTCAATTGACGATACATGCTAATGATCTCCCTCCCTTTATTTAGGAGCATATTCTGGTATCAAAATTTTGAAATTTTAATTTTTTTCTGTATTGGTTTTTATAGGGTTAAGCTAGCGGAATTTTAGTGGAAATTCCTTTTTTTGGAGTGAGGGGTATGAGGCTTGATGAAATATTAATTAATATTTCATCCAACCACCCCAAAAATATTATAAAACAGATACCCAATATAGTGAATAATAGAATCAACCAATTATCATCCAACATTAAAACTTTCAACGCAAGTAAAAATATTTACAATAAGGCCCTTCAGAAAAGCGGATATAAGAACACGTTAACATATAATAAACCTACAATAGACTCCGAATCATCCAAAAATAAAAATAAAGGAAACTGTAGAAAAAGAAAGATAATTTGGTTTAACCCCCTTACTGTAATATTGGTAAATATTTTCTCAAGTTAATAGACAAACATTTTAATAATAGTAACCCTCTACGGAAGATTTTTAATAGGTACACCCTTAAAATTAGTTATTCTTGCACCCCGAATATGGACAGCCTTATTAGTTCCCATAATAGGAGTATTCTGGTGAACTTGCACAATGCTGAATCTAGGTCCGGAATTCTAAACGAATGCAACTGTAATTCTGTGGACGCCTACCCGGTGGAGGGAAAATGCAAATCCACCCAGGTGAATTATGAAGCACGCATTTCTCCATCTAACAAAAAAAAAACGACTTCCGGACCTATATCGGTATGTCCGCCGGTCCTTTCAAACAAAGACTGTATAACCACAGGTACTCCTTTTCGAACCCCGGTCAGAGGTACCAGACAGCCCTTTCGCGGCATTCTGGAAAATGAAAAAAAGAAGGGCTGGATCCTGAAATTAGCAGGAAACTGATAGGTTCAGCCCGTATTCCGAGGAATTTTCGTGATAGGTGCTGTCTATGTTTACTGGAAAAAATTTCAATATTAAAATACCCCCACCAACACCGGCTACTGAATCTTAGGAGGGAATTCATCAGGAAGTGCCGCCACAAGGCAAATTATTCGAATACTTAAATTTAGAATTTAAATCCCCGTTGATTAGATGTTAGAATATAAATTAAAAGGATTCAATTTAAGTTTTAATCTTAATTTTACCCTAACGTTAACCTTAAAAAGTATTTTAACCCCCCTACCTTCCTATCCCAAGCTCCTTTAATTGCCTATGTTTAGAAAATATGGATTCTTTTACTAAACCCCTTTTTCCTTGGTTAACACATATATGTATATATATTTTTTCTCTAATATTTTTTTCTTTAATATTTTTCTCTAATAATTTTTAAACTGATAGCTTCCTGTAATTGGCATTTAACTCGCTTCTACCTAAAAGATTTAATCAAATAAACTTAAAAATTTTTTTAAAATTTTATATTGAAACCCATTCCTTCTCGCCTAAATACACCTCTTCAAACAGCACAAAATCTTAACTTTAAAAAGTAATTTAACTCATTTAGTTGTCTATCTTTATAAAATATGAACTCCTATTCCTCCTCTTCCTAAATATACCATTTCATTACTCTGTAACCCCGCGACTACCAGCTCTGTCCTTTTCCACTTTGTGACCGTTAACCAAAAACCCCTCCACACTCTAACTCAGGGCTTTAGCCATTTGGAAAAACAATGTCGCTGATAGAGATCCTATGTCGAAATGTACATCCGACACCTTTGAATTTTGAAAATTTTCTCTCTCACTCACTCTCTCTCTCTCTCTCTCTCTCTCTCTATATATATATATATATATATATATATATATATAAGAAATGCACCGGTGCCTGTATTGCCTGCATAAAGTATCAGGCTACATTCTATATAGCCATTCTTTTGGTTAAAACTGCTGATTACAAAAAATCCATATTTGGGAGTACCTCCGTTGTTAACAATAACCAAAAAACAAATTTGTAACCATGCAAATACTTGTTCTTCTTTCTTTTTGTTGTTGTTTTTGTTGTCTTTTTCTGTCATTTCTATGACACGGATAAAATATTCCGTTCTTAACGGCGATATGACCTTCTTACTCAACACACATTCCTTACAACAACACTCCCCACCGCCAACAACTCGGGTCCCAACTGTCTGACAAAAGATTACTGATATGTTTATAGTTCATGACCCTTGACTTCTCCTGCGTGGAATTTGCACAATCTCAAAATCCCGATTCGAAATCCGAGACCCGGTGCTGCACAAGACTTCACGCCTGAAGGTGTAGCGAGGGCCTCGGTAACCAAATCAGAAGAATCCATTAATATGTCTGCTTCTGTTATTTACATTCACATTCTCATTCGTCTCTTTGTTGTTTTTATTACATTGTTTCAACCGTTGTTCCCTCTGGACTTCTTCAGGTTCTTGTCAATCCTGGCAATCTCCAAGGAATTCTGAACGGAACGCTTTATTTGATTGTAGATTGTTCCAGTTCCACTGTTTAGCCTAGGGATATGTCTTTTTGTTTTTTTTTTTTTGTAAATATACTTATTGTCATTGATACCCGTGACAGGGATCGAACTGTAAATTATTTATTCTTTATGTGACATGTTCAAACAGGATTTACTGTCCCTTGTAGCATTTAATAATTTTTTGTTATTTCATCTAAATCTTGTTATACCATCCATTTATTGAAACTTATCAAGTATATAATGCGTTGTAATTTCTCCTAAAGCTTGTTCTACCATCCGTTTATTGAAACTTATCAAGTATATAATGCGTTGTAATTTCTCCTAAAGCTTGTTCTACCATCCGTTTATTGAAACTTATCAAGTATATAATGCGTTGTAATTTCTCCTAAAGCTTGTTCTACCATCTGTTTATTGAAACTTATCAAGTATATAATGCGTTGTAATTTCTCCAAAAGCTTGTTCTACCATCCGTTTATTGAAACTTATCAAGTATATAATGCGTTGTAATTTCTCCTAAAGCTTGTTCTACCATCCGTTTATTGAAACTTATCAAGTATATAATGCGTTGTAATTTCTCCTAAAGCTTGTTCTACCATCCGTTTATTGAAACTTATCAAGTATATAATGCGTTGTAATTTCTCCTAAAGCTTGTTCTACCATCCGTTTATTGAAACTTATCAAGTATATAATGCGTTGTAATTTCTCCTAAAGCTTGTTCTACCATCCGTTTATTGAAACTTATCAAGTATATGATGCGTTGTAATTTCTCCTAAAGCTTGTTCTACCATCCGTTTATTGAAACTTATCAAGTATATAATGCGTTGTAATTTCTCCTAAAGCTTGTTCTACCATCCGTTTATTGAAACTTATCAAGTATATAATGCGTTGTAATTTCTCCTAAAGCTTGTTCTACCATCCGTTTATTGAAACTTATCAAGTATATAATGCGTTGTAATTTCTCCTAAAGCTTGTTCTACCATCCATTTATTGAAACTTATCAAGTATATAATGCGTTGTAATTTCTCCTAAAGCTTGTTCTACCATCCGTTTATTGAAACTTATCAAGTATATAATGCGTTGTAATTTCTCCTAAAGCTTGTTCTACCATCCGTTTATTCAGTTTATAAGTTTACAAATTTAATAAAAGATTATTAAAATCAATTTAAGAATTTTAAGTGATTTACTTCATCTTAGGGTCTAGGAACTCTCTTTCCGAATGATAATTCATCCATTCATATTACTAGATACGGTAAACTGAATCCAGCAGAAAGGCCTCTGATTAAGAGGTTGTGAGGAGTATAGAACCACCTCTTAATTGCTGTTGTTTTCAGGTCCACCCTGACCCGGAATGGCAGCACCTGTTAGGGTCCCAGCTATGGGCAAATAGTTAACCCCCAAATTGAGGTCAAACCACTTTGAAAGAATAAAGTATTTAAGAGAAATGTATAGATAAAAATAGACTTTTATAGAAAAACATACATTTTTCAAGAAAAATAAATTACCGTAACACATTTTTAAAAGAAAAAAATTATTGTCATAATAAATTTTTGAAGGAACAAAAATTATTGCCACTAATACATTTTCGAACAAAACTGGAAGACATCTTCAGTTTTCTAAAATAAAAAAAAAATAAAAAATATCAAAAACTGACTAAATCAACCGTCTCACTATAATCGAACATTAAAAAAGTAGTTTAAACCCCCATTTTTTTGGCATGAGATAATTAGATGGATCTAGAACAATTTATTCCCAGCAAACAAAATAGTGTTTGGTTTGAAATCCCAAACACCTGAAGACAGAAGTGTACAATGGTTGAAATGTTGTGAATATGACAACAAAGAAGGATAACAATCCAACCAATGTAAATACTGTAACTAACCAGAAGTATTAACTACATAGGCAAGTAGCTTGTTTATCTGTAGTAGATAGATCTATCTATCGCCAGTTCACACTCCACCCACGTCTATTGAACAGGTGAAGAGGCTCATCCCTTGTTCCCTGTTTAGGATGTGGTTTCCGGCTTTCTCTTTTCCAATCTTCTCACTTTGGTTTCTTTTTTTTTTTTCAATTGGAGTAGATAGATCTATCTATCGCCCAGTTCACACACCACCCACGTCTATTGAACAGGTTAAGAGGCTCATCCTTTGTTCCCTGTTTAGGATGTGGTTTCCGGCTTTTTCTTTTCCAATCTTCTCACTTTGGTTTCTTTTTTTTTTTCAATTGGAGTAGATAGATCTATCTATCGCCCGGTTCACACACCACCAACGTCTATTGAACAGGTTAAGAGGCTCATCCCTTGTTCCCTGTTTAGGATGTGGTTTCCAGCTTTCTCTTTTCCAATCTTCTCACTTTGGTTTCTTTTTTGTTTTTCAATTGGAGTAGATAGATCTATCTATCACCCGGTTCACACACCACCCACGTCTATTGAACAGGTTAAGAGGCTCATCCCTTGTTCCCTGTTTAGGATGTGGTTTCCGGCTTTCTCTTTTCCAATCTTTTCACTATTACGTAGCCCCCTGCACATCAGTGGTGTTACCGCCTTGCTCGGGGTGATACGATAAAAAAAAAAAGAAGATAACCCACAGAGGTGATGATATGCCGTTAAACAAAACTCAAACTCTAAACTCATATTGCTAGAGTTGTAGCGGAACGGTACGAGGAAAATTCTAGTGAAAACTGATTGAGTATATACTTCGTTGTTCTCCTCTGTTCCTTTTGCCCGTAATCTGTTCCGTGCGTATTAGATTCGCCAAGCCCCTTTCCTCATTATGTGCTCCAGAAATTTCAACTGTCTCTTCCTTATGTTAAGTATAACGTTCCTTTTGTCTACTATTTTCTTCCCAAACTTCTTCGTTGCTCACGTGTTGGGTCAATTGTATTTTTTTTTAATCATATCACCCCGAGCAAGGCGGTAACCCCACTGATGTGCAGGGGGCTACGTAGGAGTGAAAAGATTTGGAAAAGAGAAAACCAGAAACCACATCCTAAACAGGGAACAAGGGATGAGCCTCTACACCTGTACAAAGACGTGGGTGGAGTGTGAACCGGGCGATAGTTTAGTCTATCTACTCCAATTGAAAAAAAATGAAAAAAGAAAAAAAAAGAAAAGTGAAAAGATTGGAAAAGAGAAAGCCAGAAACCACATCCTAAACAGGGAACAAGGGATGAGCCTCTACACCTGTTCAATAGACGTGGGTGGAGTGTCATCCTCAGCATCCTCTTGAAAAACCACATTTTCATTGCTATAAATCATTTCTTCATCTTTGAGAAAACTGCCCCTCGTTCACTGCCATATTCCACGTCAAATTCACGAACCTAGGTTTTAATCTGCTTGATTAAAAGCTATGAGCTTGAATATGGCGTTGCGTCATGAATCTGATTCTGTTGTTTGGATTAATTGTTCAGTTGTAGTATGGTCTTTTTAGAAAGAGTTTTAGCTCATCAAGGATGTGCGTCATGGTGCAGTGGATATCGGCTCGGAACGCGAAATCGGGAAGCCGAGTTCGAATTCCAGTCAAATTCCTTGTGTTCACTTACGTGCAAATACCCTTGGGAAAGGTATTAATCCGTCTCTTCCCTCCAGTTATGGGTTAAATAATAGGACAGATTGGGTTCTGTAGCCTCGGTCGGCAACCAGTCTACCGCAGAAAGCAATGGCAACCTACTGCGGGATAATCTTCTGCCCAGTTAGTCATGTCTCTTTCGAGACAGGATCGCCCAAGCGTGTATCACGTATGGCACTTAACTGACTTGAGCTCATCAGGATATGCTATGTGGTACAGTGGATATCGGCAGAGAGAGAGAAATCAGGAAGCCGAGTTCGAATTCCAGTTGAATTTGTTGCATTCACTTACACGAAAATATTCCTTGGAAATGTATCAATCCGCCTTTTCCCTCCATCTATGGGCTAACTAGCAGAACAGATTAGGTTCTGTTGGCAACCAGTCTACCGAAAAAAGAAATGGCAATCTACTGCGGGAAAATAAATCTGCTCAGTCAGTCATGTATCTTTCGAGACATGATCGTCCAAGCGTGTATCACGTATGTCACTTAACTGACTAATTGAACTCCCTTCCTACTCGTGGCAGTGTCGCCTTACTTGGGGTGAAATTATTTTTATTTTTAAAGTTTGAGTCATCTGTCATTTTCTTTATTTAATTGTATTTATGTAATAATATTTATTTAAATATGCAGTGCATTTAAAAACAATTCTAAATACCGTAGATATTATTCATTATAAACAAGATAAGACGAAAGAAATTACTGAGAATGAAAGAATCCGAGAGAAAAGTCTTTATTAAGAAGCGGGAATAATAAAAGAACAAGAAGACAATGATTGATATTGCATTTACGAAGAACAGAATTGACTGGAAATCAAGAAGTCGGAGGAGAGTTCCACAAGCGATAGCAGAAACTGTTAGCATAAAGAGAAGAAAAAATATAATGAAAGAGAGAGAACAATAAAAGAACAGGAATTAAATCACCATAGACAATCGCATCTACCTCCCATTAGCATGGGACAGGCTAGCCTCCCAGAGAGTAAAATACTACGCCTCCTTGGCCTTACACTTTCGGCGGACCTCAAATGGAATGACTACATTGAATCCATTGCCAAATCTGCTGCTATGAAAGTGGGCTCCCTGTGCAGGGCCCGGAAATTTTTCCCACCTGAATCTATTCTGCACATATACAAATCTACCATCCGCCCGTGTATTGAATATTGCTGCCATATCTGGTCGGGTGCCCCTGCTGCTCTCCTTGGGCTTCTTGACAAAATACAAAGGAGGATCTGTAATGTGGTTGATACTGACTTGGCAGACCGGCTGCAGCCGCTCTCACACCGGCGTGATGTGGCTTCCCTGTGCCTCTTCTACAAGTACTTTCATGGCTTCTGCTCCGATGAGCTTAGATCACTGGTGCCGCCTAAGCACGAATTTACACGAGATACTAGATTAGCAACTAGGTCCCACCCTTTTACAGTTAAACAAATAAGATGTAACCGTAAATTCTACTCCAACAGCTTCTTTTCTCGTGCTTCCCGCCTGTGGAACTCCCTTCCACAAGTCTGCTTTCCCGACAGTTACAATCTCCAGGTGTTTAAATGTAGGGTCAATAGACAGCTCCTATCACACTAACTCCCAACTATTCTCACAACACTCTCATCTACCCAATCCTCATTCTCGGTATCCTTACCCGCCTATCACCCACCCTCTGTCATTTCCTATATTTAATCAGCCTTTCTCCACTCTACGTAGCCCCCTGCACAGTAGTGGCAGTGACATGCCTTGCTCAGGGTGAAACGCTTATAAAAAAAAAAAAGACTGAAGATGACGATTGATACTGAATTTACATTTTTGAACATCAAAGTTGACTGGAATGAGGAAGTCGGAAGAGAGTTCCACAAGCTATAGCAGAAACTGTTAGCAAAGGACATGAAAAAAGAAAATATAATTAAGGAGAATTAATAATAAAAGAACAGGAATTGAGAAGACTGAAGATAACGATTGTCATTGAATTTAATTTTTTGAAGATCAAAGTTGGCTGGGAAATAAAAAGTTGGATGAGTGTTTCACAAACGAGAAGTGCGACAGAATAAACTGTTAGCATAGAACTTACGATTACACTCGCTATTTCAACTGTAAAATGAGACCTAGCTGCCAATCTAGTACTTACCTTTAAATTTCTAATTTTGAGTTATCAAAAAGAAAATCAATTTTCATGAGAATATTTATAGAAAAGACACAGAGAAGCTTTGTTATGTCGGAGAGAAAGTGACTGAAGTCGAGATAACAGGTTCGCGTCGATAATTCTGCAGATATTTTATCGGATTTTGCCAAGAATCTCTTACATAGCAGAAGCAGCAAACTAGTCAGTCAGTTAAGTGCCATACGTGATACACGTTTTGGGTGATCATGTCTCGACAGAAACATGACTGACTGGGCAGAAGATTATTCCGTAGTAAGTTGTCATTGCTTCCTGGGGTAGACCGGTTGCCATCCAAGACTATAGAACCCAATCTGTTCTTTTATTTAACCCATAACTGGAGGTAAGAGACGGATTAATATCTTTCCCAAGGGTATTTGTGCGTAAGTGAATGCAAGGAGTTCAACTGGAATTCGAACTCCGCACCCCGATTTGTCATACCGAGTCGATATCCACTGCACCAGACGAAGCAGTAATATTCGATATATGAATGAATGAATGAATGAATGAATGAATGGTAGAGTTAAACATGTTTAAAATATATTCTAGAGGAAAAATTTTTCTAGCATGTCACAGTGAACGAACTTTTCTCCCAGCAGACCTAACAATTGATTTATTATGATTTACTACTTAATGTCCACTGAAAAGGTTATTCCGAGAAGGAACAATGAGTCCTTATCCTAGGCGTTAGCATCAAACATAGAGACGGAAGATAAACATTCTCTTGGATGATTAAAAGAGATCAGGTTTAGTTTTTGGGGCTTTAAAGTCAAGCTATTTCTTATCGTTGTGGATCCCGGGAATCGGATCCTCACAAATAAATGAACAATGACCAGTAAGTGAGATAGAAAATAAGTGTATTAACGTAAGGATACAGACTTGAATGTAGATTATTAATCCAGGAATGCGGATTAGTAAAAAGTATATGTACAAGTCTCTGGAAGTGAAGCCGTAGTATATTGAGTATGTCCGCGCCGGAAGCTGACGGGTACTGCGTAAAATTCTTCTCGGTAAGTGGAGCACAGATCTACTATGAACTACTGTGTACTGACTGCTAAGCTCTCGCTGGACTCTCGAATTCTCTGGGTAACTCTCTGTGAAAACGAGGTATTTTCTAGTCTCGCTTCTACAGCAGTAGTATAAGTATACTCTGGACGAGTCCATTTTTACGAAAAGGGAGAACCCCACAACACTTACCTAGTTAAGAACAAATTGTAGGTAATTTTTAAAAATCAGCTATCAATTTGCTTTTATCGAACAAATCAAACTTATTAAGACAGGAGTGTCGTGACATCGTAAAACGAGACATGAAGGCCGTGGGTGTCAACACGATGTCATGGGAGAGGGTAGCAGTCAACCGGTCCAAATGGAGAGGAACCCTGGCCCAACAACTCAAATCAAGGGAGAAGCAGCTGACATGTCGCCATGGAGAGGTGGGTTCGCAGAAAGCAAAGTGACGGCTCCGACAGACCAGAAACAAAACATAACCGAGTATGTCACTCCCACTTCTACAGTAACAGACGCCGATACTCCAGCCAAGTAAACAACTAACATGCTACCCATAGTAAATCCTGACCGACGAAGGCCTACTACTACTATACTAAGAGTAAATAGCTGTGTCATCAGTACAGATAATGAGTTGAAAAGTGATGACTTCAGGAAGGTCGCTGATAAAAATTACAAACAACGTAAGTTTTAAGTTAGAGTCTTGGAGGACACCTATATTAATTAAAAATGATAAAAAAAGAGTGCCCAGTCTAGACAACATTCATTTCGCGATTTGATTAGAAAGATTGAATCACATCAAAAATTTGTCCAGGAAAACCATAACCTTTCACGTTGTGAAGAAGATTAGAATGCTAAAATGTCTTCTAGATACACAAAGCCACAGATGGAACTTAACGATTCTTACCTCATGATTAAAAGAATTTCTTCAGAAATAACCATGAACACCAGAAATGACCTCAAGAAGACAACGTCATATTTAATCAGTTAAGTGCAATATGTAATACTCGCTTGGGCGATCATGTCTCGAAAGAGACATGACTGACTGGATAGAGGATATTCCAGCAGCAGGTTGCCATTACTTTCTGCAGTGAACTTTCAAGAGCTATAGAACCCAGTTTGTTCTACTATTTAACTCATAGCTAAAAGGAGAAGAGACGGGTTAATACCTTTGCACGTTGGTGAATGAAATGAATTGAACTGGAATTCTAAATCCGATCTCTCGTTCCGAGTCGATATCTGCTGCACGACAGCGTACATCCAATATTGTAAAAAAAAAATGAAATTCGTAGTTCGTAAGTGGTTTTTTCTCTTGCTGACAATATATACTGTTTTCTTACTATTAATCGTTAGTCTTTTCTGCTCGTTTTCCATTATTACCTTACCTATAAGAAAGGACTACAAATAAACTGCACGAAAACCGAATGCATGGTCATCAGTAAAAAGGGCAGCCCAAAATGCCAAATACAGGTCGGAGATACCAGAATCAAGCAGGTACAAAAATTTAAATACTTGGGAAGCGTTGTAACAGAAGACGGAAAGTGCAATACAGAGATCCGAAGGCGAATTGGCATGGCGAAGGAAGCATTCCAGAAGTTGAGTAAAGTATTAAGAAACAGGACAATTTCGCTAGAAACAAGGAAGAGAGTACTGGATTGCTATGTGTTGTCAGTTCTTCAACATGGCAGTGAATGCTGGACAATATAATCAAAGATAAATGAAAAACTTGAAGCAACTGAAATGTTCTACAGAAGGATGCTACGAATATCATGGATAGAGCATGTCAGCAAGGATGAGATCTTAGAAATGATAGAAACGAAAAGGAAATTAATACTGAGCATCAGGAAAAGACAGCTAAAGTTCCTGGGACATGCAATGAGGAAGGAAGGCTTGGAGAACCTGATACTAACAGGCCAGATAGAGGGAAAAAGAGACAGGGGAAAGCAGCAGATAACATATTTGAAGGACCTGATCAGGTGGATGAAGGAACGAGGATTGCATGGTGTAACAGAAGAAAGTGTGCTAAGAGTCACCAGGTAAAGGGAGACGTGGAAAGACATGATCGCCTACGACCCAGGGCACATTGAAGAAGAAGAGGAGCTTTATATTCTGTTTGCTATCAGTATCGGATCATCTGCGCATCTCATATTGTGAAGATTGTGCACACTGATACAAAATAATAGTAGATTCTTTATCTCTCTTAGAATAGCATTGCCCTGTCGGCGAAAGACGCATTTTTGCCGGGTTTTAGACATCGTAATGAACTTTAGAAACTGTAAATTTCTTTATATTTCTTTTTTTTAATTATGCTCAAGTAAAAACAATTATTTTTACCGTGCGTTAACATGACAGCTTCTTACTGATGACCTTTAAAATCAGCACCGAGCACCTGCAGGCCGACCTCAGAGGCACATGTCCTCAGAGCACCGAACAACAATCTTGGAATATTTCTTTCTCTTTTTTATTTAGTGATGCTGACTGATTCTTCAAAAGCCCATCTGGAGCTTTCAATTTTTTTTTTCGTTCTAAAGTTTTCGTACCGGTGAAAATTTTTCTTCTTCATGTGTGAGGGAGGGAGATTAATAAGTACGAATATTTTCGAGGTACAGTAATGAACTGAAGTTGACATAGCAAAGTATTTTAATCCAAAGTGTAATTTTTTTTTTTATACTATTTACTTTGTTTTAACTGTATTCATCATCTTTATTGCAACATACATGACATTTCGGTCATTGTACTCACCGATTATATTCACACTAAAATTTTTTACTGTGGTAAAAATTTTTCTCCTTCATGTGATATTGATTGTAGAGAGATTGATTAATAAGTACTTGCGACAAATATTTTAGAGGTACAGTAGTAGAATAAAGTTTACATACCAAAACATTTTAGTCGAAAGTGTAATTTTTTTACACTATTTACATTGTTTTGACTGTATTCATCATCTTTATTGCAATACTATCAGTATAGCTCGGCGTTGTTCGGGTGTAATGAAAGCTTTAAAACTAATCCATGGTCCTGGAGCTCAGACTCTTTGGACGTTGGCACGAAAGACTAAAAAGCAATAGATGTTTCCAGTTAAAGCGAAACCGTAGACTGAAAGAAAAATGAATGGATGTAAGTCAAATTTTGATTTCCTGGTATCGATATCAAATAAGTTTTTTTCGTCGTAAACCGAATTTTGAAGGCTAAATAAGTCATCTGAGTAAATGGTATCATGACTGAGACTGAGAACTACAATTATACCTACTTAGAGCCAAACCCGAAGCAAAAACTAAAATAAAAGCGCTGAACCCCCCCCAACCCCCCCCCAGACATACAGGCAGATAATATATATATATATATATATATATATAATCGATTTTCTGCATTATTGTAAGAACTGTAACCTTGAAACATCTGAATATCGTTTCTTATGTGTTTGTCTATGAGTGTATCAAATTTGATTAAAATCGGACTACTCCTGCTATAACCCGATTTTTTCGATTATCGATTTTCGATATTTATCGGGGTAACTTGACAGAAAACCGTGCTAAAAACACTCGCAGACGCTTATAGTACAACTGTGTAAATTTTCAAGAAAATCGGTTCAGCCGTTTTGGAGTCTATATGTAACGCGCGCACACACACACACACACAGACAAAGTTCCATTTATAAATAGGTTTAGATACAAGACATGTCGCTCATTGTACGCATTGATCTTATTCACACCAAAATGTTTGCTCTGGTAACAATTTTTCTCCTTGATGTGATCTTGATTGTAAAGAGATTGATTAATATCAGTCAGAATATCAGTCAGTAAAGTGCCGTACGTGATACACGTTTTGGGCGATCATGTCTCTTTCGAAACAGGACTGAGTGGGCAGAAGATTATCCAATAGTACGTTGTCATTGTTTTCTGCGGTCGACTGGGTGCCGACCAAGGCAGGCTATAGCACACAATCTGTCCTATTATTTAACCCATAACTGGGAGGGAAGAGACGGATTAATACCTTTTCCCAAGGCTATTTGCTATTTGCGCATTCAACTGGAATTTGAACTCGGCTCTCCGATTTGTCGTTCCTTGTCGATATCCACTGCACCACAACGCACGATTAATAAGTACTTGCGACAAATATTTTAGAAGTACAGTAGTGGAATGAAGTTTACATAGCAAAGTATTTTAATCGAAAGTGCAATTTTTTTTTTTTTTGCACTATTTACATTGTTTTGACTGTATTCATCATCTTTATTGCCATATTCACGACATTTTTGGTTTTTGTACTCTTCGGTCATATTCACATTAAAAGTTTGTAATGGTAACTATTTTTCTCCTTTATGTGATGAGGAAGGAGATTAATAAATTTTTGCGAAAATACTTTAATCAAAGTTGTAATTTTTTTTTACACTATTTACATTGTTCGGAAAAAGTATTAATCTATCTTTTCTTTCTCCAGCTATGGGTTAAACAGCAGGATAGATTTGTTCGATAGCCTTGCTTCGCGGCCAGTCTATCGCGAAAGAAATGCCAGTTTACTGAGGGCAAATGTTCTGCCTAGTTAGTCATCGATCAAAATAGACATGATCACCCAAGTATGTATCACTCACGGCACTTAACTGACTGACTGGTATTGTTTGGATACTTGCCTTCATCTTTATTGAAATATGCACGATGTTTCAGCTGTTATACACTCCGGCCTTCTTCATGTGATATTTTCTGAAATTTCGAATAAAAACCTTTCTTTAGTCCACGGGGATAGACTGTTCTAATTCCTGTTGCCATGCCTTTATATATCTCAATTCAGTTCATTCTCATTGATAACTCTCCATGTTTTTATTACTTCTGCGGTGGACAGATATTAAACTCACAACTCTTTAGGTCAAGTCACTTCTGGATTCATCAATCAATGCTTTTATCCAATAAACCATTTGTTCTTGTGAATAACTATGGCTTGAAGGAGACCGGAACGTAAACATTGTGAATTTTGCAATAAAGATGATGACAACACCCCGAACAATGTAAATAATATAAATAGTTTTTGTTCTATGTGCCTTGTCTTTTCAGGACGTAAGCGATCATGACTTTCCACGTCTCCCTATCCCTGGTGGCTCTTAGCAGACTTTCTCCTGTTACACCACGCAACCTCCATTCGGTCATCCACCTGATCAGGCCCTTCAAATATGTTATCAGCTGCTTTCTCCTGTCTCTTTTCTCCACTATCAGGCCTGTTATTATCAGGTTCTCCAAGCCCTCTTTCCTCATTGCATGTCCCAGGAACTTTAGCTGTCTTCCCATAATGATCAGTATTAATTTCCTTTTCATTTCCATCCTTTCCAGAACATTCTCATTGCTCACATGCTCGGTCCACGATATCTGCAGCATCCTTCTGTAAAACCACATTTCAGCTGCTTCAAGTTTTTTCCTTCATCTTTGATGATATTGTCCAGCATTCACTGCCATATAGAAGAACTGACATCACATAGCAATCCAGTACTCTTTTCTTTGTTTCTACCGAAATTGTCCTGTTTCTTAATTCTATACTCAGCTTCTGGAACGCGTTCTTTGCCATGCCATTTTGCCTTCGGATCTCTGTGCCGCACTTTCCGTCTTCTGTTAGAACACTTCCCGGTTACTTAAACTTTTGTACCTGCTTGATTTTGCTATCACGCAACTGTATTTGGCATTTTGGGCTGCTCTTTTTGTTGATGACCATGTATTCGGTCTCCATGGAGAAATATATATATTTGTAGTTTTTCTTGTTACTTTCTTCAGCTATCTTCTGTAGGAGGTCTTGTAGTTTCTTTTCCGTGTCTGCACGATACCTAATCTTAGAGATTTAGACAGATGTTGGACGTGTACTTTGTTTAAACATTTCCGTCTTCTTCTAAATACACCGTGTTTTCTCAGGACATAAGCGATTATGACTCTCCACAATTTCTTGTCCTTTGTAACACTCAATAATCTTTGTCTTTTTTGTTATTTCTCCCAAACTTTGTTCCGTCATTCATTTACACAGTCTCGTTATGTATGTGTAAACCGGATTGCTGGTATTAATTTTAAGTAATTTTCAAGATGAGAAGAGATTTTAAAAATTGGAGAATATAATTATTTTTCTTGGTAAAAGTTGACGAAAAGTTAACAAGTAGAAAAAACCCAGGTGCGTAGTATACTGAGCATGAAATTATTTGTAAGCGTATTCCTCTGCAAAATAAATGCCTTACAAATTCCTTCGTATACCAAGCTACCATCTCCACTACTGAAAATCCTAATTTTACTAAAGAATATGTAGGATGCGCTAAGAATAGTTTTCAGACACGTTTTTATCGGCATAAAATATCTTTCAATAACAAAATATATAATAATTCGACGACTCTTTCTATTGGCAAGTGAAACATTAATGTTAAATGGAAAACGTTTACAAAAGCTATAACATATAAATCGTTACATGAAATATGTTTCCTTTGCTTAAGAGAAAAATCCATATAATTACGTTCCCAAAGGCTTGCTTGCTGAACAAACGTAATGAAATCAATAATTCTTGCCACCATAGAATTTTCCATATTCTTAAATATCTAAAATTATGTCATTATATCTACTATTTGCTCTTATCTTAAAAGATTTACCTCTTTTTCTTTATATACCTTAAAGTTGAACTTATTTAGCTGAAATTTTATCATCTTTTATCTCGTACTTTTAAAACGTCACTTATGTTCTTTCACTTCTATTTGTGTGTTTTTTATATTAACCAAACTCATAAGGGTTTAGAAAGAAATTTTATGTTATTATTTGCCTTTCTGGTTTAATATTTTTCCAACTCTTTTCTTTGGTAAAAAAATTTCGACATAATGTTTAGGAGTTCACAAATTCTTTTAAAATGTAATAAGCATCGACCGAACTTTATTCATTTTATTTGAAAACCTTTGTTATTTTAGTTTAATTTCATTTCATTTTCGTAAATCTTCTTATATATATATATATATATATATATATAACTAATAAATTAACCACATTTTACTGCCTGATAATGGTGTATTTTATAACTATCAAGTTGCAGTATAATAATAATAATAATAATAATAATAATAATAATAATAATAATAATAATGAAGTCCTATCAACTAAGGAAAAAATCAAGCAAAATATAAAACTGAAGGCTCAAAGAATAAGACGCTATGAGAAAAGATCAAGATTTTACAGACAAAACAAGATTTTTCAAACCGATACAAAGAGATTTTACAGGGAAATAGGTAAAAAAAAGAATTGAAGTGACAGTCCCCCCCCCCTCAGAATGGAAGAAGTTACACAGTTCTGGGAAAAGATATGGGCTTGCCCTAAAGAACATAGCAAGGAAGTACACTGGATTGCACAAGAGATAGAACGAATGAAAAATAAACCAGAACAGACATGGGCTAGAATTACAGAAGAGGATGTTAAATTTGCACTAAAAAAGCACACAATTGAAAATTCCCAGGTATAGATAAAATTCCTTACTTTTGGCTATATTATTTAAATACAGCACATAAAAAAAAAACTAGCCAAAGAACATCAAGAAATGGTTGGCGATCCTACTAAAATTCCTGCATGGATGACCAAAGGAATTACATTTCTTCTACCCAAGAATAGTGACACAAACAACCCGAAAAACTACAGACCAATTACATGTCTTCCGACAACATATAAACTATTAACATCTATTTTAACAAAACAGACATATTTATTCTTAGAAAGAAATGACATGATACCGCTTGAACAAAAAGGGTGCAAACGTGGCTGTTATGGATGTAAAGAGCAATTGCTTATTAACAAAATGATCCTGGAAAACTGCTACAGTACAAAGAAAAATTTTAGTACTGCCTGGATAGATTATCGTAAGGCATTCGATAGTGTGCCACATTCCTGGATTTTAAAGACTTTAAATAGATACAAGATATCACCCGTCATCATCAATTTCATTCGACAGTGCATGTCTATATGGAAAACAACCCTTTACCTCAATCATATAAATGGAACCTATAAGTCTGATGAAATAAACATCAAAAGAGGTATATTTCAAGGTGATTCTTTGTCTCCATTACTATTCTGCATATCATTAATAGCACTAACCAGTCAACTTAATAAGACAGAATGTGGTTATAAAATAGTCCAAAAGAAAATAAGCCATCTATTTTACATGGATGACTTAAAGTTATATGCTAAGAATGATAATGAGCTGGAAGGTCTTCTGCAAACTGTAAAATGCTTCAGCGAAGACATTGGAATGAAATTCAATTTGAATAAATGTGCTAAAGCTACAGTTTTACGTGGATCAATACAAGAAACATTCTCAAATAGCTTAGACCCTGCTGTAACAATAAATGAATTGAAACTAGAAGAAGCTTATAAATACCTAGGTGTAAATGAGAGTGAAAACATTCACCATAAAAAAATGAAAGAAATAGTGCGTAAAGAGTACTATAGAAGGCTACGAATGATATTAAAAACTGAATTGTATTCTCAGAACAGAGTTATGGCCATTAATAGCCTTGCAATCCCAGTTGTCCAATATAGCTTCAACATCTTAAACTGGACTCTAAACGACATCAGGCGAATGGATTCTAAAACAAGAAAGCTTCTTTCTAAGCATAAGATGCATCATCCAAAGGCTGGTGTAGACCGTCTATACATACCCCGTAAAGAAGGTGGAAGAGGTCTTATTCAGCTGGAATTGTCATACAAGACAACAACTATTGGCTTACTAACATACATAGAAACAACAAAGGATTGGATGATAAAATTAGTAAGGCAACATGAGGAGAGAAAGAAAAAATATTCAATAATAAAAGAAGGCAGTAAATACAAACAAGATTTACAGTTAGTAGATTCTGTAGAAAAGCAAAACAGAAGCCAAGAACCAACTATTGCGGCAAAAAATATGAAAATGAAAGCCAAAGATAAAGCTCTTGAACAGATGAAACAGTGCTGGCAAGACAAACCTCTGCATGGCCAATATCCAGAACGTGCCAATAAATACAATGTTGACAAAGTTAATACTCATCGATGGTTACGTGCATCTGGATTAAAGTCTGAAACTGAAGGCTTTGTTCTTGCAGCACAAGACCAAAGTCTTTTCACTAGAAACTTTCAGGCAAATATTATGCATAATAATATGGATCCAAAATGCAGGTTTTGTGATAAACACCAAGAAACAATAGACCACCTAATCTCAGGCTGTTCTGTACTTGCCCCAAATGAATATAAAAATCGCCACGATAGAATTGGGCAATATTTAAAGTGGACAATGTGCAAACATTATGGAAAATCTGAAAACAAACACTGGTATGAACATCACCCAGTACTGGTTACAGAAATAGAAGATGTCACCATTTTATGGGATTAAACCATCTACACAAACAGTAAAATTGAAGCAAATAGGCCAGACATTATTGTTAAAAACCAGGAAGAAAAAATTTGCCTATTAATTGATATGGCTTGTCCAGTGGAGTGTAACATAGCAACCAAGGAATTCGAAAAACTGTAAAAATATAAAAACCTGGAATTTCCAATACAAAAAATGTGGAAATTGAAAACAAGAATCGTACCAGTGATAGTAGGTGCACTTGAAATGATAAAAAATAGAACAAAACAAAACATTGAAAGAATCCATGGAAACCCCAGCTTAAGAGATACACAAAAAATGTCTTGTTAAGTATAGCCCACATACTAAGGAGAACATTGTCTATGTTACGCAAGGGATGATAGGGGAGATATAAAAAACAAGAAATGGGGCCATAACAACACACCACGACCTGCCTTAGGTCATCACGCAGTCGTGGTTGGTAGTGCGACCATAGCAGAAATCAAAATATGATGAAAAATGACATAATAATAATAATAATAATAATAATAATAATAATAATAATAATAATAACTATATATCTATGCTCTACTTTCGTACTGAGCACATTTTAACAATAAATATCTTACTGTGGAATGTACTTCGATTTATATTAAGCACTCACACACACACACACACATATATATATATATATATATATATATATATATATATATATTATTATTATTATTATTATTATTATTATTATTATCGCATAGTCTCACTAAAAAGCTATTAAGCCTTGCCGAAAATTTTATGGGCCTTTTTATGTGTCTCGAAAACTATTACATTTTGGCGCAATTTTTATATGTATTTACACACAATTCTCTTAAACATTTAATAATCTCTCACCGTATCATAAGCATCAAGTATGATGACCTTCTTTTTATTTTTAATTTCATTTTCTAAAATTAAATCTCTTTTGTAATACGTTTATGACCAAGTAAATTAACCCTATTTCACTGCCAGATGATGATGTAGTTTACATCTAAAGTCAATAGCTTTTAGGTTGCAGCATACTATAATAATAATAATAATAATAATAATAATAATAATAATGTTTTATCTATGCTCTTCCTCTCAACTGAACACCTTTTAAAAATAAATATCAAACTAGAGAATATTTATCCATTAGTTTAAATCACTTATATATATGTATATATCTCCATGGACGTTACAGGAGGGGAATATATATATATATATGTGTGTGTGTGTGTGTGTGTGTGTGTGTGTGTGTGTGTGTGTGTGTGACTTAGTTCATTCAGTCAATAGTGAGGAAGCGCGTCAACTCTTATTACAACCAGTTATTATATATATATATATATATATATATATATATGCATATGCATATATATATATATATATATATATATATATATATATATATATATATTATAAGGAAGTGAAAGAACAGATTGATTAAAACCTACTGTTCAAGCATTTACTTTTATAAAGAGTGCTCAATACAAAGTAAAGCTTAATATTATAATTTTGTTATTACAATGGCTTATAAAAGCATTGTATCACTACACAAAAATGTTTATGTTTCAGAACAATAATGTTCTTCAGGTGATAATTTAAATTAAATGGTGATAATAACTCATTCAGAAAATATAAGATGAATTCATGATTATTTAGAAAATTAAGAAGTGGTAGTTGGAGGAAGTTAAACAATATGCTTCTAGGTGTGTCAATATTGTTCAATCAAAAATGAGAATTAGGTAAACTATGAAAATTTGAAAATTTGAGTCGCGATAAGTAAAGTCAGAAATTTATTCACCTGAACAGAGTCAGCTTTGAACTCGAAACACGTTTAGCGACACAAATGCGTTATAAGATAATAATAATAAAATAATAAAAATAATAATAATAATAATAATAAATGCCAAAACATGGCGCTTTTTAATTTTTTTCTGAGTAAGATACATCCTCTTTATACATTATTTAAATGGATAGACAATAATTTTTAACAGTATTTTGGATTTTAGTTTTTTAAATTTATTTTGTATTACCTCATTTAATATATAGGAATATTAGGGCATAAGTGATAAATGAATAATTATAATTAATTAAATTTTAGATAAAAATATTTTCAATGTTTACATAAAAACCGTCAAATCATCTCTGCGATTTATCAGTACTTTATTTTTAGGGAACTTTAAAATCTGTAGCTTATTCGAGCAAATCATGAAGACTAATATAATCGAGCAAATATTTACCAATCCCGAAACATGTATATTCCTAAACCAAGAATATGCATCTACCAGCCATATTTCCTGATTGTCGAAACTAAGAAAATGGCGATGATAATGCTCTACCACAGTTTGCCATCTCCAGCTCTTAGCTAATTTTTTACAAATTGTTTTTCTATCTCTCCTAGCCCCTATTTTACCTTCAATTTACACAAGATCTTTGCTTGGGTTATGTTTCTCTGTTTATTTTGCCTTCTTTGATGTGCGTTGTGGTGCAGGGGATGTGCGTTGTGGTGCAGTGGTTATCGAATCGGAACGACAAATCGGGGTGCCGAGTTCGAATTCAAGTTGAATTCATTGCATTCACTTGTGCACAAATACCCTTGGGAAAGGTATTAATCCGTCTCTTCCCTTCAGTTATGGGTTAAATAATAGGACGAATACGGTTATATAGACTTTGGTGGTAATCAGTCTACCGAAGAAAGCAATAGCAACCTATTGCAGGATAATCTTCTTCCCAGTCAGTCATCTCTCTTAGGAGACATGATCGCCCAAAGCGTGTATCACGTATGGCACTTAACTGACTGATATTCTTTGAGAGTAATGTTTTTAAGCCCATTTTCCTCATTATGGGCCCTGGAAATTTCGCCTGTCTTTTTCTGATTTTAATTATTAGTCAGTCAGTTCAGTTTCATATGTGATACACGATACAGTCTGTTTCGATCCATGACTGACTAGGACGAAAACTTTCCTGCAGTTGGTTGACATTTTTTCTGCGTTAGACTGGTTGCTAAACAAGGCCATAGAACTTAATCTACTGTGATAGAGGGAGAAGAGACAGATCCATATCTTTCCCAAGGGCATTTGAATGTAAGTGAATGCGGCGAATTCAAATGGAATTTGAACTCGGCTCTCCGATTTCTCATACCGAGATGATATCTATTATGCAACAAAGTATATAGAACTTTGAATATAAGTGTTCTTTTTGTCTCCAATTTTTCAACATTCTCCTGGAGAACCACTTTTCTTTTCTTCAGCTGAGATGAGATCGTCCAGCATTCTCTATTATATAGAAGGATCTATATTACATAATATAACTATTCTATTTATTTGCATTTCTGTTTCTTGATATTTTACTTAACTTTTTGTAAACATGTTTCTGAGGTACTTAAATTTTGTACTTTCTAGTTCACATCCTTTATTCTGTCTTATTCTGAAAATCATATATTCTATATTACTGCAGTTAATGTTTAGTCCTTTCTTCTCGCTTTCCTTAGAAATAAAATGTATTATATACATGTATATATAAAAAATGAATTATATATATATATATATATATATAAAATGTAAAGTTTGGATATATATACACACACACACACACACACATATATATATATATATATATACATATAAATATATGAATATAAAATATATTGTATGTGCATATATATATATATATATATATATATATATATATATATATCAAAAGACGAACAGAGCTCGATAGGTAAAGTCAGAAAGTTATTCACCTGAAGAGAATCAACTTTGAACTCGAAACATGTTTAGCGAGGCAAATATAAAAATGCATTATACGAAAGATAATAATAATAATAATAATAATAATAATAATAATAATACACACAAAATGTTCATAGTTTCTGACATTCTTTCGCCCGTAACAGTTTCTCTCAATGTAAAGTAATGTATGTATATATAATTAAGTTACAGTCAAAATATGAGGATAAAATATCAACATAATATTTTATAAACATATTTTTTCTTAAATATTTAAAAAATATCTAAAGAAATATTCTGAGTGAATTTATTTTCCAACGTTTTGAAAGAGACAATGTAAGTAAATTTACACTGTCTAAATAAATCCAGATTTATAACCGTCTAATTATGTGTTGAGTTTTCTTCTCAATATTATATATATATATATATATATATATATATATATATACTAGCAGTATAGCCCGGCGTTGCTCGGGTGTAATCCATGGTCCTGGAGCTCACACACAGCCTAAAGAATATTTGGATGAAGTTTGGTGAGAATCGGATAAAAATTGTGGATTTATATAAAGGACAAATACAGACAGATAAACAGACACACACACAAACATCTTGCCTTATATATATATATATATATATATATATATATATATATATATATATATTATCAATTTTCTGCACTATTGTAAGAACTGCAACCTTGAAACTTCTGAATATTGTTTCTTATGACTTTGTCTATGAGTGTATCAAATTTGATTAAAATCGGACCACTCCTTCTATAACCCGATTTTTTCGATTATCAATTTTCGCTATTTATCGGGGGTACCTCGACACAAAACCTAGCTAAGAACACTTGCAGACGCTTATAGTACAACTGTGTAAATTTTCAAGAAGATCGGTTCAGCCGTTTCGGAATCTATAGGTAACGGATACACACACAGACACACACACACACAAAGTTCCATTTATAAATAAGTTTATATATATTACACACTGTTGTTATGTATGTAATTTAAGTTCCTCTATTACTATCTAGGCGCGATTCTTGGAGTGGGCCGAGAAAAGACGTGAAGAATGCGTTCTCTTGATGGACAGATAACATGCGTTTATGTGCTTGTTTGATTCGAATGATATTTCTTTACTGTCAGAAATCCTTTGCAATATCATATCCCTCCGATTCCATACCATTTTTTTCCTCTTGAAGAACAATATCTCTTCTTCGAGATTGTTTAACAGATGAATGATAACAAGGTGCCGGGTGGATAAGTTATGTTTGGGGGAGATTCGCTGTGTAAAGGAAACTGTCTCTAGTTGAATTCTGTAGCATGAATGGTCTGTCTAGATCAGGGTTTCCCAAGTAGAGGTTTTCGCACTCTTTTTGGTGCGGGATATCATTCCATGGGGTGCGAGATGATATTTCAGTTTTTTCTGCTTATGTTAAGGTTAACGTCCTATATATTTAAGATAAAAATAGAATTTTTTAAATTCGATATTAAAGATGGGGATGCCCTCATTTTTCTCTATTCAATAGAATAAAATACACTACAAATTTTAGAGCGGCTCGACGCTTTGTTTCCGATTAAATTTAATCACCCTATAATTTTTTTAATCGGGACATTTAAAATGGGTGGGGGTCAAAGCTTTTGTTTCGGGTTTTTCTAGTGAAATGCTTTCGATTTTTTATTCTGTACTAGCAGTATAACTCTGCGTTGCTCGGGTGTAATGAAAGCTTTAAAACTAATCCATAGTCCTGAAGCTCAGACTCTTTGGACGTTGGCACGAAAGACTAAAACACAATAGTTGTTTCCAGTTAAAGTGAAACCGTAGACTGAAAGAAAAATGAAAGGATGTAAGTCAAATTTTGATTTCCTGGTATCGATATCAAATAATTTTTTTCGTCGTAAACTGAATATTAAAGGCTAAATAAGTCCTCTGATTAAATGGTATCATGGCTGAGACTAAGAACTACAATTATACCTACTTAGAGCCAAACCCGAAGCAAAAACTAAAATAAAAGGGCTGAAAAAATACAGACATACAGGCTGATTAACAGACACACACAAACATCTTGCCTTTTATATGTACATATATTATCGATTTTATGCACTATTGTAAGAACTGCAACCTTGAAACTTCTGAATATCGTTTCTTATGTCTTTGTCTATGAGTGTATCAAATTTGATTAAAATCGGACCATTCCTTCTATATCCGATTTTTCGATTATCGACTTTCGATGTTTACCAGCGGTACCTCGACACAAAACCTAACTAAGAACACTTGCAGACGCTTATAGTACAACTGTGTAAATTTTCAAGAAAATTGGTTCAGCCGTTTCGGAGTGTATAGGTAACGGACACACACACACAGACACACACAGACAAAGTTCCATTTATAAATAAGTTTAGATTAGATTAGATTTGTTCTTTTCTTGTGAGAATGTCTGTTGACACATTCTGAACAGGTGTTAAAAGTTCGCTTTCGCAAAGACTGTTAAAACTGATGTTAATAGGGGCGTAACGTAAAGAAGAAAGGGGGAATATGTCGACAATTGTAACGATTCCTTAGGTATTTACAAAAGCTAATAAGGTCTCAAGCAACCAGTGATCGCCGAAGCCACTCATGCAATAAGGGGCAGTGAGAAGAGCGCTCTAAACATGGCTCTATGGCGGTGAAATCAGACCTGGCGCAATGGTTGAGGATAAAGTATATAGTGACAGCAAAATGAGGTCAAAAGATGTTATTTCAATAATTTCTCACGAAGACTTTTAGAGAAATGCATATATCTATTAGGTTGCCACATAAAAAAATAGCAGTATTTACTGGGGGATCAGTTTATCACTTCATAACAATATGAAACTGATCCCCCACTTTATTCCCAGTAGAAGACAATCATGTTTCCAACTATTATGTTCAATCCGTCAGTGAAGAGCTGTGTGTGATACACGCTTTGGGCGATCATATCTCGATAGAGACATGACTGATTGGGCAGAAGATTATTCCGCAGTATATTGCTATTGCCTTCTGCGGTAGACTGGTTGCCAACCAAGGCTATAGAAGCCAATCCGTCCTATTACTTAACCCATACTGGAGGGAAGAGACGAACTAATATCTAATAACGTACTTTATTGGAAATTGAAAAAAAAACTTCTGAAATTCTCAATAAGTAATTTATTTAGTTGCTACAGACACCATGTTGATGAGTGACTGTTCTCCAATGTACTTCTAATTTTTTTTTAATCATCTCATCCCAAGCAAGGCCACTGTTGCTTTGGGGGTTACATTGGGGAAAGTGATGAGAAAGAGGGGTTAGTTATAGGAAATGTCAGGAGGAGGGTAATAGACGGATGAGGATACCGAGGATGTGGGTGGAGTAGATGGAAAAAGAGCTTGTGAAAATGAATGCGAGTTAGTGTGATAGAAGATGTCTATTGACCTTATATTTAAATTTCTGGAAATTCTAGCTGTCGGGGAAGCAAGGATATGGAAGGGAATTCCACAGGTGGGAGGTGCGTGAAAAGAAGTTTTTAGAGTAGAAATTGCGGTTACACTTTTTCGGTTTCGCTGTAAAAGGGTTGGACCTAGTTGCTAAGCTCGTGTAAATTCATACCTAGGGGGCACCAGAGATCAAAGTTCATTGGAGCAGAAGCCGTGAAAGTATTTATAGAAGAGGCACAGGAAAGCCTGTGAGAGAGCGACCGCAGCCGAGCTGCTTTAGTCTTTAAAAAGTTTCTCATCTTTTGTGCTTCGATTTACTCTTTCTTGTTGGAGAATGTTTTATTCTTTATGAAAAACACATTATGCTTAAATAAAAGATAATCAGTAAGAGAAGGTTCAGGTGAATACGGCGAATGAGACAAAATTTCATAATTCAGTCTATGCAGCCTTTGGACAGTTTTTATTAATCGTACCCCACCCCGAGCAAGTCCCATCTGCATACCAAAGACCGTGTTTTCTTTTCTCGACATGGCAATATTTAATTTTCTTTCCTTTGTGATTTCGTATCGGACTATTTTCCTGTTTTATTCAAAGAGGAAAACTGAAACACTTACGTGTGGTGAAGTTGACTAGTTATTGAAACATTGACCAAGGAACACGGGCGTATGTTTAAAACAATGTCTCTAAGAATTATCCAAAGATTGAATGGGACATTTAGATGCAAACACGTATGATAAAAACATCAAAGTGTAATTCCAAAAATCTTTGATATTGGTTATAGGTTTATTGGTTGACTTGTACTGGATTATATGAATAAAAATTTTATTTTGATAATTTTTATTGTTTAAAAGCTTTCGTCATCGTTAGACTTATTGAAGTACCTGCACCCACATATAGTAAGACGCTTCTGAAATGTTAATTAACTAATTTATTTAGTTGAAATAGGCAGCATGATTATAGATGACTGTTCTCCCACGGCTTTCTAAATTCTTGATCCCATGTTTAAAAAATCTGATCCGTTGATGTGATAAACAGTACTAATGATTCGATTAACTCTTCCTAATTAAAGAATGTCATATTGCGGACTAAAAGTTCAAAATGCTTAACTAAGTAGTAATCAGTTGGTGAGATATCAGGTTGAGGTAAAATTTCATAATTCAGTCTATGCGGCTTTTGGACAGTTGATTGAGAGAATCTTACAGCCATGTATTGGGCAACACAATTAAGCCATTCCTATTAACAAGTCTAGGAGATTTTTTTTCAATTTTTTGTGCATACATTCAATTCCTCTACAATACAATGTTGCTGTTATTGTTTTCCCGTCAGGCAAGAATTGATAATGAATAACCCGATTGAATGACCACTATATAGTAACCATTATCTTTTTACAAAACAGTGTGTATCATTTTGATGATTCACTTGTATCTAAAGACTGGCCTGTTCTCAAAGATTATCCATTTCTTGTTGCATGTAATGATTCACTGCAAAAATGGTTATTTTTCCCGCCAGGAAAGCAACAGAGAATTTCTCAATGTAATGTTCTCTTCTTCTTTTTTAAGTCTCGTTCAGTTCATGCAGATCAAATCTGTCCAGTTTATTTACTTTTTCAATTACTTTCAAGTGCCGAGATTACCTATTCCTTAATGGATAATGTTTTCCTGTGTATGAAAAGATCCAAATGCTTAAATAAGTGAGAATCAATCGGCGAGATATCAGGTGAATATGGCGGATGAGGTAAAATTTCATAATTTAGTCTATGCGGCACTTGGGCAATTGATTGAGAAGCCTGCGTTATTGTGTATTGTGTAGCAAATTTGGGTCGTCATTCATGTTGATGAATGACTGTTTTCCAGCGTGCCTCTAAATTATTGGTCCCATCTATAAAAAAGCTCTCGTCCTTTGATGTGATAAACAGTTCAAATGATTTTATTATCTCTTACATATTAAGAGTGTTTTATTGCGTTTGAAATGCTCAAAATAAGTGTTACTCAGTAGGAGAAGGATCAGGTGAATATGGTGGATGAGACAAAATTTCATAATTCAGGCTATGCAGTACTTGGGCAGTTGATTGAGAAGCGAGCATTAATGTGTAGCAAATTTGGGTCGTCATTCATGTTAATGAATGACTGTTCTCCAGCGTGCCTCTAAATTATTGATCCCATCTATAAAAAAAATACTCTCGTCCTTTGATGTGATAAACAGTTCAAAAGACTTTATTAACTCTTCCATATTAAGAGTTTTATTCAGTTCGAACTGCTTAAAATAAGTGATAATCAGTAAGAGAAGGATCAGGTGAATATGTCAAATAAGACAAAATATCATAATTCAGGCTATGCAGCCTTTGGACACATGATTGAAAAGCGTACGTCCTCGCCTTGTTGTGCAGAAAAATTGAGCTCTCCTTACTCAAAAGTCTAGTATGTTTCTTTTCCAATTCTTCGCGCATGCACTCAATTTCTTCACAATACGAGGTTGCCTGACGCAAGAAGGAATAATGTATGACCCCCTTTAAAGAACATTATATTGCTACTATTAATAATTTAGAGTGCGGTTGAAGTTTTGGTTATTATTATGGTGATTCATTTGCATCTAACCACTGGCCATCTCTCTTACTTTTGCCAAAAAGTATCCATTTCTCATCGCTTGAAATGATTCCATTCTTTTTCTTTTTCCCATTTTCGCTGTGTAACTTCGGTATCGTTCGGTAACTTACGGATCAGTTCCGATGTCTCTAACGGATTTCTACTGTTTTACCGTGTCTCACAATGGCAGGAGTATATGTATACTCAAGTCGAGTCCATTATCATAGAAAAGGGGAGATCCCACAACACTATCTATCTATCTATCTATCTATCTATCTATCTATCTATCTATCTATCTATCTCTTCGGGTAAGCGGCGCACTTAGCCCTCTCAATCCCTACTCCACCATCCATTTACTCAAGTCCGTCAGGTATGTAATGTGTTGCTTTCCCTTGTCTCTGTTCCCCTCTAACCGTGCTATGAGCATCAGTTTCTCGAAACCTTCATTCACTTTTCTTCTTCTTCTTCTTCTTCTTCTTCTTCTTCTTCTTCTTCTTTGTGCCTTGTCCTTTCAGAACGTAAGCGATAATGGCTTTCCACGTCTCCCTACCCCTGGTGTCTCTTAGTACACTTTCTCCTGTAATACCACGCAACCCCCGTTCTGCCATCCACCTGCTCAGGCCAGTCAAGTACGTTACTCGCTGTGTTCCCCTGTCTCCCTTCCCTCTATCTGGTCTGTTAGTATCAGATTCTCCAAGCCCTCCTTCCTCATGGTATGTCCCAGGAACAGTCAACAAAATCAAAAACAAACAAAAAATGCGACAATTTACCCTAAAGCAACCCCCCACACACATATTGTGTTATATATATACACACGCACAACTGTGTTATATATACACACACACAACTGTGTTATATATATATATATATATATATATATATATATATATATATATATATAACACAATTATTTGTAATTGGTAGGTATCGCTGTTTCGTCTGAAATTGATGCAGACAGTTTTTTCTCTCCTTTTTTTAATTCTCAGTCACCAGGGGGAGCCTTTTTGTTTCTTTGTCTCTTTGGATGACATGACTCCACCTGCCACTCTCAAATGATAAGGCATCATAGTCGTCCATTGGAATTCTTCTCGGACAGATAATGTCTCCTTAGGATTTTCGGTCCTAGACGATGCGACAACAAGATAAATTGTTTCAGATTGTTGGCAAATCCGGCTTTCTTTTCGTATTTATGTTTTTTCTTTACCTTTTAACTTGTGTATTGCTAAATATACATTCATATAACTTTGGGAACAAGAGATTTGACATCTACGTGTGTGCACCTGAATACGTGTGAATATGTTCATACGTATCTGTATGTCCTTGTCACTTCTGGAAATTTATATATATATATATATATATATATATATATATATATAGGTGTCAGTGTGTGTCTGTGTGTTGAATGCATATATACACAGAAAAATAAATAAGAGACAGTGAAGTAAAGCTAAAAGAATAAGACAAAATTTATGCAAGAAAGAAAGATAAAAAGAAATACAGAAAGAATAACAGAGAGTAAGATAAACATCCTAAAGAGAAAGAGAGAAAAAGAAATAAAGTAATTAAAGTTAAGAAAGAAAGAAAGAAAGAAAGAAAGAAAGAAAGAAAATGAATAAGAAACGGTGAAATAAAAATCTGAAAGAATAAGACTGGAAAAGAGAAAAAAGTAATTGGAGTTATGTAAGAAAGAAAGAAAGAAAGAAGTAATATGAAATATTGAGATAAAAAGTCTTAAAGAGTAAGAGAGAAGAAGAGAAAAAGTAATTAAAGTTAAGAAAGAAAGGGAGGAAGAAAGAAAGAAAGAAAGAAAGAAAGAAAGAAAGAAAAAGGTAAGAACGAAAGAAAGAAAGAAAATGAATAAGAGACAGTGAAATGAAATCTGAAAGAATAACACTTAAATAAACAAAAAAGGAATTAGTCAAGAAAGAAAGAAAGAAAGAAAGAATAAAATTGAGACAGTGGAGAAATGTCGGAAATTGATAAAGAGAATATATATATATATATAATAGAACGTGAAGAATCAGCAAGTGTAAAATACAAAGAAATAACTTAAAGTTTAAAAAGAAATTGACAACATTGCACTAAACAGAATAAGTAGAAATATGCGCAATGGTTTTTATCAGATTTTTTCATTTTTTTTCAGACCCTGAGCGTTTGTGCATTGTTAGACGAAATTTATTTTTATTAAGTCATTATTTCGTTTCTTCTTTCAAGAGAATTTCCCAAATAACAATGCTTGTATTATTTACTTATTTATTTGTTTCCCGAATGGTGTATGAAACTCATATGAGACCAGAACAGAAAAAAATGAATTAAGAATTTTTTTTAGAAAAAAGAGAGCAGAGAAGGAGAGCAATATGGAGAATGGAAAGGAGAGCAAATAAGACAGATAGAAAGTAAACAGAAATAAGGGAAGAGACAGAGTAAGATAGTAAAGTTTATAGAGAGAGGAATAAAGAGGGAGAGAAAAGCAGATGAGGAAGAAAGAAAAATTGAATAAGAGACAGAAAAAAGCCTGAAATAGTAAGACAGATAAAAAGAAAAAATAAGAGTTAAGAAAGAAAGAAAGAAAGAAAGAAAGAAAGAAAGAAAATGAGACTGATAAAAAGTTTGAAAGTCTAAGAACGATAAATAGAAATATATCACTGCAGTCAAGAAAAAAACAATAAATAAGCAATAATGAAATAAAATGAATGAAAGCGTCAGATTATAAAAAAAAGTAACTGGACTTAAGAAAGAAAGAAAGAAAGAAAGTGTATACGAGAGAGTGAGTTAAAATGGCTGAAAGAGCAAGACAAATGAAGAAAAAAAAAAGTCAGTGAATTTAAAAAGAGAAAGTAAAAAAAAATGAATAAGAGATATTGACACAAAATATCTGAAAGAGTAAGACAAACAAAAATGCAATGAAAATTAAGAAAGAAAGCAAGAATGAATGAATGAAAGAAAAATGAATATGAGAACGTGAGTAAAAATGGCTGAAAAAGTAAAACAGATAAAGATAAAAAATGTAATTAAAGTTAAGAAAGAAGGAAAAATAGACAGAATAAAAGAAAGAAAGAAAAAGGAATAAAAGATATTGAGATAAAATGTCTGAAAGAGTCAGTTAAGTGCCATGCGCGATACACGCTTGGGCGATCATGTCTCGAAAGAGACATGACTGACTGGGCAGAAGATTATCCCGCAGTAGGTTGCCATTGCTTTCTGCGGTAGAGTGGTTGCCGACCAAGGCTATAGAACCCAATCTGTCCTGCTATTTAACCCATAACTGGAGGGAAGAGACGGCTTAATACCTTTCCCAAGGGTATTTGCGCGTAAGTGAATGCAAGGAATTCAACTGGAATTCGAACTCGGTTCCTCGATTTCTCGTTCCGAGCCGATATCCACTGCGCCACAACGCACAGAAAGAGTAAGACAAAGATAAAAAATGAAATTAAAGTTAAAATAGAAAGAAATAAAGAAAAATGAATATGAGACAATGGCTGAAAGAGCAATACAAATGAAGAGAAAAAAGTCAAAGAAAAAAATAAAGAAAAATGAATATGAGACAATGGCTGAAAGAGCAATACAAATGAAGAGAAATATGTGAAAGAAAGAAATAAAGAAATAAAGAAAAATGAATATGAGTCAATGGCTGAAAGAGCAATACAAATGAAGAGAAAAATGTGAAAGAAAGAAAGAAATAAAGAAATAAAGAAAAATGAATATGAGTCAATGGCTGAAAGAGCAATACAAACGAAGAGAAAAAAGTGAAAGAAATAAAGAAATAAAGAAAGAAAGAAAGAAAGAAAGAAAGCAATAAAGAAAGAAAGAAAAGAAGCACAAGCACATGAGAAGAAGTAAATGAAAGAAAAAGAGTGGATATTTTTTAAAGAAATAAACAAAGAAAGAAGGAAAGAATTAGTGAGAGAGGGGACGAATAGGAGAGAGGTAAAAAGAGACTGAATACAAAGAAATAATAGAAATAAATATATTAATAAATAAAAACGTCAAGGATTAAAGAGAGAAAGAAAACGGTTGAAAAAGTAAGAAAAAAAGGGAAAGCGAAAAAATAGCAGAAAGGAGGAAGAAATAAACAAAAAGAGAGAGAAAAAAAAGGAAAGAAATATGGAGGGGCAAAGAGAGAATAAGAGAGAAGTAGAAAAGCATCAAAATGAAATCTCCCCAAATGTGTAAAGTGTAAACATCTATTTCTCGATCAACGAGAATCTCACGAGATTAAGACACAAATAATTCTTTGAACCGAACACTGTTTTATAACGATAGATATCCAACGTTAAAGAACGGTGATTGTCCCTTGTAAAAAAACAAAACAAAAAAAAACTGGACGTTAATTTGAATTTTTTTTTTTTTTTTTTGCTTTTCAATATTTCGCGAAACACTATCATCCTATCTGCATTCAGAGCGGTTGGACCTATACTCTCAGCTTCTTGCAAATATCGACACAGTGTAAGCATTTATTTTCAAAATCTTTTCCATTAATCCTTAAAGAAAATGTAATCTATTTTGTGGAAGAGGCTACTAAGTGAAATTTACTAGAATTTAGCATGTTTTTTTTTTCGATATAGCAGAATATCTGTCAAAATCGCTCAGTAGATAACTAGTGCTATCAGTCAGTTAAGTGCAATACGTGATACACGCTTGGACGATCATGTCTCGAAAGAGACATGACTGACTGGGCTGAAAATTTTCTATCCTGCTATTTAAAGTATAGCATAGGAAGAAGACATGGACTGTAATAATAATTAGTGGGGGATCAGTTTATTACTTCATAACAATAGAACACTGATCCCCACTTTATGCCCAGTAGAAGCTTTACTTATGTTTCCAACGATTATCTTCATTCAGTCAGTTAAGTGCCATACGTGATACACGCTTGGACGATCATGTCTCGAAAGAGACATGACTGACTGGGCAGAAGATTATCCCGCAGTAGGTTGCCATTGTTTTCTGCGGTAGACTGGTTGCCGACCAAGGCTATAGAACCCAATCTGTCCTGTTATTTAACCCATAACTGGAAGGAATAGACGGATTAATACCTTAATTTGCACGTAAATGAATGCAATGTATTCAACTGGAATTCGAACTCGGCTCCCTGATTTCTTGTTCCGAGCCGATATCCATTGCACCACAACGCACATACTAGTGCTATACTATTCAATAAATCAAGTAATGTTCAATTTATTTATCTCGCTAGCTGACTCCAGAGTTTCGCTTCGAAACGCTCGTTGGGGGCACATATTTTTAAAAAAATAAATCAGTTGAACTTATTAACAGGTCTTGTATTTATACTTCTTTTGAAACCAACGAATGCTAATTCTAACTTTCCAATTTTAAATTGTTAACATGTTACACTTTAGAAATATCTCAATTAAATTTCGAATAGAATTTAGAAACAAAAAAAAAACACCAATGAGAATTTTAGAAATAGTAAATCCAGCATTAGAAAACCTATTTATTTATTTTATTTATCTCTATTCCGAAACTGCATTTTCTTCCTCCTCTAACATCCATACGGCACATTAATTCAGTCATTCACGCGCCACTCCAGACTTGTGTTTTTCAAAGGTTTAGCAAAAAACGTTGTAATTTAGGGAATAATATTACAATTAAACATATTTCTTAAAACAAAACGGACAAGAGTAAATAATGAGAGTCTTCCCAAGTTTTCTTTTAATCGATTTTTTTTATAATCGTTTCACCCCAAGCAAAGTACTGCCACTGGTGAACAGGGGATTACCGGGAAAGTAGAGAGCGAAAGAGAGAGAGAGAGAGAGAGAGAGAGAGACACGGTACAGAAGATGTTTAAGAGACTGCCACTGGTGAACAGGGGATTACCGGGGAGAGAGAGAGAGAGAGAAACGGTACAGAAGATGTTGAAGAGACTGCCACTGGTTAACAGAGGATTATCGGGGAAGGAGAGAGAGAGGAGAGAGAGAGAGAGTACAGAAGATGTTTAAGCGACTGCCACTGGTGAACAGGGGATTACCGGGGAAGTAGAGAGAGAGAGAGAGATAGGAGAGAGAGAGAGAGAGAGAAACGGTACAGAAGATGTTGAAGAGAATGCCACTGGTTAACAGAGGATTACCGGGGAAGTAGAGAGAGAGAAGAGAGAGGGAGAGAGAGAGAGAGAGAGACGGTACAGAAGATGTCGAAGAAAGGTTAAGAAAAAGGTGGGAGACATGAACAAAGAAGGTGGCAGTTGACGTTGCACTTAAACTTTGGAGATTGTAGCTATCAGGGAGGCAAGCAAAGGGAAGGGAGTTTCACAGGCGTGAAGTGTGAGAAAAGAAACTGATAGAAGAAGAGGCGGTTACATTTACCTTTTGACAGTAAAAGGGTGGGACCTAGTTGCCAATCTAGTTACACGAATAAATTCATGAGGGCAGAGCACCAGGGAATGAAGCTCGTCAGATCAGAAACCGTGAAAATACTTGTAGAAAAGACAGAGAGAAGCCACATACCGTCGGTGAGAAAGTGACTGAAGGTGAGTTGAGATCGACCAGATTGCAGATCTTCGTTTGGATTTTGTCGAGAACCTTGAGATGAACAGCAGAAGCACCCGGCTAGATATAGAAACAGTATTCAAAGTACGGACGAATGGTAGATTTTTAAAAATGCAAGATGCATTCTGACGAGAAAAACTTCCTGGTCTGGCACAGCGACCCAACTTTCTAAGTAGTGGATGTAACTATTGATTTGATGTATTCATTCCACTTGAGATTGGCTGAGAGAGTGCGACCGAGGAGACGCAGTGTATTGCTCTCATAGAAACTAGCGTCACCCATACTGATGCGAAAAATTATAAAGAAAGAATTACGTGTTTAAGAATTTTGACTATCGTTTGTCATTGTTGAGGAGAGAAAAGAGACACTTAAGAAACCGTCAAAGTTTGTATTCAGAATTTAATTCTTGAACATGAAATAGAATATAGCAACTATATGGCAAATATTATTTAACAAAAAATTTTAAATGGGTCGTCTATTTTAAACACGTTTATAATATTAAAATTATAATAACATTAAAATTATATGCATATATATATATATATATATATATATATATATATATATATATATATATTAGTACCTTGAATAAGTTCTCGCTGATTATTAATGAAAAGTAATGTTTTATTTACCAAAAATTAGGAACAAATATGACACTGACACTACTTTTCCCAACTTTCTAGCAGCATTTGAATTCCTCGCCGGAAAATCAACAGGGATTTCGAGGCTAACCACGAGTCGACCTATTTTAAGACATCTTCATAAGAATGAAAGTGCTGCTCAGCCAAGCCATGTGCTATTAATCAGAAAACGTGATAATCAGACGGAGCAATGTCTGGTGAGGCATATCCCCTGACGAAGACCGTGGCGTAAAACGACCGATATGTCGTGAATATGACAATGAAGATGATAACAACATTGTAAACAATGTAGACAGTCTTAGCAGTTACAATACCTCATCTCAAAAATATAGACACAAACACACACACATACACACGCACACACAAGCACACACATATTTTCTATGCTCTTTTTCTCTCTCACTACCTATATATATATATATATATAGTGTATTTAGGCAGCAATCTCTATTTTATGCAGGTCAAATTAAAATGACAGACAAGGTGCTACGGTTAAATTTTTTATATATAATTTTTCATGTGATCTTATAATTTTTTTTCTTTTCAGAATATCGGCTCGGAACAAGAAATCGGGGAGCCGAGTTCGAATTCCAGTTGAATTTCTTGCATTCACTTACACGCAAATACCTTAGGGAAAGATATTAATCCGGCTCTTCCCTCCAGTTATGGGATAAAATAACAGGACAGATTGGGTTCTATAGCCTTGGCTGGCAACCAGTCTACAGCAAAAAGTAATGGCAACCTATTGCTGGATAATCTACTTCCCAGTCAGTCATGTCTCATTCAAGACATAATCGCCCAAAGCATGTATCACGTATGGCACTTACCTGACTGACTGAATTTATATAAAACATTTATCTTAATTCTATTTATCTATAATTATATAGATTGTTTTGTGTATGTATGTAGAGTCATAGGAATATTTTATATTCCGAACATGGTCAGAACATTGTGGCCGTGTTCATAGTTGATGTTGTTAAATGCTGCCTTTTTTTATGAATAATGTTTTCATTATTTTTAGCTTTTTACATGTGCATTTTGCCATTATATTAGTATTATCAACAAGTATATTATGAACAGAATTTGGTAGTTCTCCATGTGTATTTAACAGAGCTATAGTCAGAAAGCTGTCCCGTGAGTTTTCTTGAAAAAACATGTTGTAGTTTATCGAATGTACTTATTTACAAATTTGGATTGATCAAGAACATGTAAATTCGTGAATAATATTGGTTCTCTATAGTTTAGTTCACTGAACTGTTTGTGAACTGACAATGGGGTTACTAGTTTTAAAATTTGTGTCATAGATAATTAATTTAATTTTCTTATTTATATCAACTGGAGTTGCGCGTTTCCTTATAATGTTTCTAAGTGGAGGTTTAGCCTGTTTATAGTCACTATGCATTTGATTTCTGACGATCACGAGAGCGTTTAAATTGGATAACGATTTAGCTTAATGTTGATGTTGTGAAGATATTTTGGCTCTGTCTGGACAATCTAGGCATTGAGCACTTTAATTTACTACGGAGGTGTGTGTGTGTGTGTGTGTGTGTGTGTTTGTGTTTGTGTGTGTGTGTGTGTGTGTGTGTTTGTGTGTGTGTGTGTTTGTGTGTGTGTGTGTGTGTGTGTGTGTGTGTGTGTGTGTGTGTGTGTGTGTGTGTGTGTGTGTGTGTGTGTGTGCCTTTTGATATGCTTCCCTTGTTCAGGATGATTTGTCGTCTAAATTACGCTTTTTACTCAGTTGTCTGTTGGTCACATGAAGATTGTTTTTTTTTTTGTTTTTTTTATAAGCGTTTCACCCCGAGCAAGGCATGTCACTGCCACTACTGTGCAGGGGGCTACGTAGAGTAGAGAAAGGCTGATTAAATATAGGAAATGACAGAGGGTGGGTGATAGGCGGGTAAGGATACCGAGAATGAGGGTTGGGTAGATGAGAGTGTTGTGAGAATAGTTGGGAGTTAGTGTGATAGGAGGTGTCTATTGACCCTACATTTAAACACCTGGAGATTGTAACTGTCGGGAAAGCAGACTTGTGGAAGGGAGTTCCACAGGCGGGAAGCGCGAGAAAAGAAGCTATTGGAGTAGAATTTACGGTTACATCTTATTTGTTTAAGGGTGGGACCTAGTTGCTAATCTAGTAGCTCGTGTGTTTTTTAGTTTATATATAAATATATATTTGATGATACATAAGTCTTTCGTTTACAAGCTTATGCGCTGACATAATATATATATATATTTGTGTGTGTGTGTGTGTGTGTATGTGTGTGTATCCTTGTGATAGGTACTGATCTGGCGACTCGACTGCAGCCACTTCCCCATCGTCGAAATGTGGCCTCCCTTTGTCTCTTCTATAAATACTTTCATGGCTTCTGCTCGGATGAGCTTAAGTCACTGATGCCTCTTCAACAGGTGTTTACTCGTGCAACCAGACTGGCAACTGGGTCCCACCCATTCACAGTCAGGTTAGCCAAATGCAGACGACAATTCTACTCCTGCAGCTTCCTCTCTCGCACTTCCCGCATGTGGAACTCGCTCCCGTATTCTTGCTTTCCTGACGGATACAACCTCCAGAAATTTAAATGCAAAGTCAATACTCATCTACTAACCACTGGCCTCTAGCTCTCTCCCCTCCCCTGTATAACCTTCCCTTTCTCTACACCTATGTATCTGTCATCGCACCTGCTTTCTCAGCTTTCTATTGTTCCTTTCTAACTAGTTTGTACTCCTCACTGTTTTTTAGTTAATCTTTTTACATTTATGTAACCCCCTGCACATCAGTGGCGTTTCCGCCTTGCTCGGGGTGAAATGATTAAAAAAAATGTGTGTTGGTGTTTGAATTAGATTAGCCGGTCTCCTTATACGTTGACCAGAAATCTTATTTATAATCGAATTGCATTAAAATTATGATATACAATATTTTTGTTCCGTATATATCGCAGTATATTTGAAATACAATTCCATAGTTAAATTTTTTCATGTTTTTCTAAGAGAACAGATAGGTGGTTTGAGACTTTGTTACGAGAAATGGTGTCAACATTTATTTTTTGTGATACTGTATTTCCTTTTATTGTATCTCTTTGTTCTTTCTTTTTCTATTCTTGCTTTCCATTTAGGTTTTTCTATTTCCCATTTTTTCTTTTCTTTTTCTCTTTTTTCTTTTTTCTCTTCTTTACATTAATCAATTGTCTATCTTTTCTATCCTTGCTTTCCTCTTTTCTTTCTTTGGGGTTCTTTTATAATGAGCAAGAAAGTTTCGTAAATAGCCGTAAGTTTCGTAAATATTACTCATTGTAATAATCTAAAATCTTTTATAAATTATATATATATATATATATATATATATATATATATATATATATATATATATATACAGAAAGCCTTTTTGTCTGGTGATACATAAGTCTCTCGTCTACACGCTTATGCGCTCACATAATATATGTGTGTGTGTGTGTGTCTGCGTGTGTGTTTTTGTGCGTGTTTGTGTTTGTGTGTGTGTTTAATTAAATTTTATTCTACTTATACACCGATCGGAAAACTTATATATATATATATATATATATATATATATATATATATATATATACGGAAGAAAGAATTTCTTTCTGATGATACATAAGTCTTTCGTTTACACGCTTATGCACTCACATAATATATATAACTATCAGTATAGCCCGGCGTTGCTCGTGTATAATGAAAGCTTTAAAACTAATCTATGGTCCTGGAGCTCAGACTCTTTGGACGTTGGCACGAAACTAAAAAGCAATAGTTGTTTCCAGTTAAAGCGAAACCGTAGATTGAAAGAAAAATGAATGGATTAAGTCAAATTTTGATTTCCTGGTATCGATATCAAGTTTTCTGCACTATTGTAAGAACCGCAACCTTGAAACTTCTGAATATCGTTTCCTATGTCTTTGTCTATGATTGTATCAAATTTGATTAAAATCGGACCACTCCTTCTATCACCCGATTTTTTCGATTATCGATTTTCGATATTTATCGGGGGTACCTCGACACAAAAAGAACACTCGCAGACGCTTTGAGTACAACTGTGTAAATTTTCAAGAAAATCGGTTCGGCCGTTTCGGAGTCTATAGGTAACGGACACACACACACAGAGACAAATTTCCATTTATAAATAAGATTAGATTTAGATATATATATATGCAGGTATATAGAGGGGAAGAGAGGGGAAGTGTTAGATCGAGAGAGTAAATCGACAAAACATGCGGAGAGATTATGTGTCATATTTACATGCTTACAGTTGTGTCAGTCAGGTAGGTGGGTGCCTCAAAGTTTTCTGTCATTTGATACGACATGTCAAAAAATGACGGACAATATTAGCGCCAAGCGCATGACCCAGACGTCCTCCCCCACCCTTCCAAATATGTACACAATTTTCAAGCATGCACCGCGCATCCTTTGTTCTTGTACCCCACAACCGACCCTACCTACGTTGGTTATTATCAAACATTCCCTCTCTGACTGTTCCGTCAATTTCAGTATGTTTAGTATGGGCCCCGAATCTCATCTCACAGCGGAACGTCAGGCCATTGGTGTCCTTAGTGCTTCTACGGTTACCCTCTGCTACCGAGGCTGCAACACCCCTCGGTCGCTTTTTTTGCACAGTAAAACCCGTGGGAGATCTGCCTGCAGTTGTCTTAAACTTGTCTTCGTAAATCTTTTTGATTTTCGTCCTAAATTACAACGCAATATTCCCTCGACTCATTCTGTCGTAAAGCAAAATAAATGATCCGTCAATAACAATGTTTGGATGTCATCAGGAGAAGTGTCTTGGGGCATTGTTATATTTTCTTTTTCTTTTTGCAATACTCATTCTTTAGTAAACTGTTAACTATTAAATATGCATAAACTACTCTTTCTTTAACCGTTAAATGCCATGGGTTAACATATATATATATATATATATATATAGGTGTGAGTTTGTAACCCTGGGTTTCACGCTCTTGCGATCGTCAAACAAACTGAGGGTTACAAACTCACACCTATTTAGATGAAGATATCTGCTCTATCACTGATATTGAGCGCTTTTAAATAAATACCACGCATATATAATATATAAATAATATAATATATATAACAAATTGCATGTATATATATATATATATATATATATATTGATATTTATAATTATATAAATACACTTTTTACACACCCACACACACACCCACAAACACATATATATATATATATCTGTTAAGCTATGCCATTTAACTTTGGCAAATATACTGATTAAAAAAAGCACCTAATTTGAAAATTTGAAAAACTGAATAAAATAATTGACAATCAGAACATGTCCATATTATGTAATTAAAAAATTTCGATATATATATATCGAAATTTTTTAAATATCACCCCGAGCAACGGTAACGCCACTGATGTGCAGGGGGCTACGTAATAGTGAAAAGATTGGGAGAGAGAAAGCCGGAAACCACATCCTAAACGGGGAACAAGGGATGCGCCTCTTAACCTGTTCAATAGACGTGGGTGGAATGTGAACCGAGCGATAGATAGATCTATCTACTAAGACACAATGAATGTTATGTTTAATCATGAGCCGTTGTAAACATCGATGTTTAGAACGGCTCATGATTAAACATAATAGACATTCATTGTCTCTTATATTTAACAGTATATGTTTAGAAAATTATCTGCTGCCTCGATACACTTTATATATATATATATATATATATATATATATATGTATGTATCGAACATTTTTAATTACATATAATTTTGATTAAATAATATAGACATGTTCTGCTTATCAATTCTTTTACTCAGTTTCTCAATTTTTTTTTTATAACCGTTTCACCCCGAGCAACTGCCACTACTGCGCAGGGGGCTACATAGAGTGGAGAAAGGATGATTAAATATAGGAAATGTCAAAGGGTGGGTGATAGGCGGGTAGGGATACCGAGAATGGTTAAATATAGGAAATGTCAGAGGGTGGGTGATAGAGGGGTAAGGATACCGAGAATGAGGTTTGGGTAGATGAGAGTGTTCTGAGAATAATTCGGAGTTAGTGTGATAGGAGGTGTCTATTGACCCTACATTTAAACACCTGGAGATTGTAGCTGTCGGGAATGCAGACATGTGGAAAGGAATTCCACAGGCGGGAAGCGCGAGAAAAGAAGCTGTTGGAGAAGAATTTACGGTTACATCTTATCTGTTTAACTGTAAAAGGGTGGGACCCAGTTGCTAGTCTAGTATCTTGTGTAAATTCGTGCTTAGGAGGCACCAGTGATCTAAGTTCATCGGAGCAGAAGCCATGAAAGTACTTGTAGAAGAGGCACAGGGAAGCCACATCACGCCGGTGAGAGAGTGGTTGCAGCCGGTCTGCCAAGTCAAGTGTTTTGTGCTATCGCTAAATTTGCGAAAGTTCATATTTATCTTTATTTTATTTTATTTTCCTTCCGTTTACTTTCGAATGTTGCTTCATTCGTATTCAAGCATTTACATGTTCTAATTTTTATTGTTGTGCCGTTCGACCTCCTCAAGAATAACGGTTGATTGATTTCTGTTTGAATTTCTGGGATGAGGAGTTTTACTTATTTGCGCTATTTGCATGCCGATTGCTTCCATCATTTTTCTTGTTCTTATCGCAACGCTTCGGCCGTAGTCGTCCCCAGACTTTATCAGGTGTATGTCTATTGCGAACTGATATCTTTAATTAATCTACGAACGGACATTTTCTCATTCTGCTAACCATATTTAAGGATATCTCATCATATTCTTATTTTTTTCTGTTAAGTTATTACCCAATCTGTCTACACTGAGTTCAAATACACACTGCCCGGTGTAGAGATTGAACATAAATGTATATAATTTGAATTAACCCTCTAGGGCCATTCGTATCATATTTGATACAGTATTTCCCTATAAGGAAACATTTGGTATTTCCCTATAAGGAAACATTTGGTATTCATTGACTGAGCAGTCAGTACTGCTTTCATTTGAAATTTATAAAATATTTCTCTTAAAAAGTTTTTCAGGAAAATATTTCTTTCAAGGCTTGTTTTCATACTGTATCAAATATGATACGAATGGCCCTAGAGGGTTAACCACGTTTACATTCAATGATTAATATAGTAATGGCTTGGCGATTTTGACCCTTCTTCAAACCTCATAGACTAGCGCCCTATAGAACCACAGACACATTTCTATACCAAATAGCTGAAACCATATAACTGAAAGACTTCCAACTACGGAAACATCTAAAATGGATAGCATATATAACCCGACGAGAAAATAATGACACCATCAAGATGCTAACAATCCACATGACTTCAAAGAAAAGGTTAGGAAGAAACCCCCCATCGGAAATGAGTGTTTATAGTCAATGGACTTAAGAAACCTATTTCCTTAAAAAAATGTTTTACAATGAAGGTTTTATAAATTTCAAACATAGAGTCACTAGGTGCTTGATCAATGAATGCCTTATTATTCCGTATGAGCAATACCATTTTCATTAAATGAGATTAGGTAACTCACACTCTCGGATAGCATCACGGTTAAATCGACTTTGTGCCGCGATAACGAGAACAGATACTTTGTTTTGATCACAGTTCGATGGTCAGAAAATGAAGAAAAACAGGTTGCTTAGTTAATGAAGCCTGAATGTCTCCTCATAAGGAAACGGCTAATTTGGCCTTTACTATTAGAAATGGGGAGAACATATACTGCACCTTGATCCTAAATAGTTAGGGAGTGAAGAAAATAGTAACTCCTCTTTTCCTTTTTGATTTTTGTTAAAGTAAGACTGTATTTTCTTTCTTAAGACATTATTTCTGCATTTATATTTCTAAATAAATTATCACTGTGTTTTCTTTCTTAAGAAATTAATACTGTATTTTTATTTCTAAATAAAGTATCACTGTATTTTCTTTTTCATGAGAAAATGATACTGTATATTTATTTCTGAATAAAGTATTACTGTATTTACTTTCTTATAAAAATAATAGTGTATTTTTATTTCTGAATAAAATATCACTGCATTTTCTTTCTTAAAAAATAATACTGTATTTTTATTTCTGAATAAAATATCACTGCATTTTCTTTCTTAAGAAAATAATACTGTATTTTTATTTCTAAATAAAATATCACTGTATTTTTTCTCGAGAAAATAATGCTGTATTTTTATATCTGAATAAAATATTACTGTATTTTCTTTCTTAAGAAAGTAATACTGCATTTTTATTTCTCAATAAAGTATCACTGTATTTTCTTTCTTAAGTAAATTAAAACTGTATTTTTATTTCTGAATAAAATATCAGTGGGCTTTCTTTTTTTAGAAAGTAATACTGTATTTTTTTCTAAAAAATGAAACATTGTATTTTCTTTCTTAAGAAAGTAACACTATATTTTTTCTGAAGTAACACTGCATTTTTCTTTCTTAAAAAGGAAACACTATTTTCTTTTTTAATAAAGTAACAATGCATTTTTCTTTTTAGAAAGTAATACTGTACATTACTTTCTTAAGAAAGTAATACTGTATACTATTTTCTTAAGAAAATAATACACAATATTTTTCTGAAGAAAGTAACACTATTTTTCTTTCTTAAGAAAACAACAATGTATTTCATTTGAAGAAAGTCACATTGTATTTTTCTTTCTGAAATAAGTAGCACTCTATTTTTCAAAGTAAAAAGAAATTAAATTTCATTGTTAATTTTTTAAACTTATATAACATTATTTGAAACATCGTACTTAGAGTGCGGAAAAACGTTTATATCAATGTGATGGATGGTTACAAGTGAGAAATGAATGAGATGTACTTAATTTATTAGCACATATATTTAAGTAATAACTGCAATTGTTGTTAATAAAGTCAATATAGACAGAAATTATACATTAAATAGTATAGTGACCTGTAAAACATGTCAAATATATGCAATGCACACCTCAAAATAAAGTGACACATTTCTTCATGGAAACAAATGTCATTTAACCCATGGCTGACACACTAGCAGGGATAATAAAACTGTTATACAAAGACATTTAGACAAGAATAAAAACAGGTGTTTTCTGCTGATATTTGTGTGCTAATTTTATATATGAAATCTGTTTTCACTCATAACCTTCATATATATATATATATATATATATATATATATATATATATAGTATTTGGGTAGGTCTTGAAGGCTATCACAATGCGTTTAGTTTAATAAAGGAAAATAAAGAAGTTGTTGGGTATTACCTATGTATTATTCATTAATATTTCGAGATCAAAATCTCATCTTCAGAATGGTAGGGGAGTTTGTTTTGCGGCCGTGTGCTCGTGGACCGTATCTTTCCACGAATTGTCACCTCTGCTGCTACTGCTGTCGTTAATTGTAGTGTGTGTGTGTGTGTGTGTGTGTGTGTGCCTATAAGTGTGTTTGAGCATGTATGTGTGTGTGTGTGTGTGTGTGTGTGTGTGTGTGTGTACATGATTTATATAGGTGTGCGTTGACCGATAGTCGGATTTGTTTTTTTCGCTTCTTTGTTAAAGGGATAGTGGACGCCGTTTTACGATATGATGATATCGGTCTGCTTTAATTTATCGTTTATATATATGCGCGTTGATAGCGTGATTTTGCCATTTCGCACCTCTGCCAGAATGGTAGTGGACGTTGTTTTACGACTTGGTGTTATATCTATCTGCTTTAATTGTAAACGTGTTTATTGCTACATTTTTTTTGCCATCCCGTATTCGTTCTCGTGTGTGCGTGTGCGTGTGCGTGTGCGTGAGTGTCTTATGTATGTGTGTTTATGTGCGTGTAAATCTTGTATTTTTTATCGCTAATAATAAATAGGTAATACCCAACACCTTCTTTACCTTCCTTTATTTTATTAAACGCATTGTGATAGCCTTCAAATACCTACCCATACACCTAATATACACAATGCTTTAAGCAAATTAAAAAAACTCTTATATATATATATATATATATATATAAGGTAGGTATGGATGGAATAAAATTTAATTTCCCCAAAAAATTATTTTTAAAAAGTGCTCAATACAAAGTAGAGCCAATAATATTTATTTAGAATTTAAAACATCAATATGTTATAATATCACTATATAAATAGCCATTTTGTTTCGACACTAACTCTGTTTTATCAAGTGATGATGTTGATTTCATGTTGAAAAGCTTTAAAAACTTCAAAACTAGCGAAACCTCCTTAATCATTGTTACGTATTCAGTGGCGACCAATAAAAATAAAAGTAATTTCTAATTTGAAGAACATAAGAACAGATTCTAAATCTATTTATTGAGGCATTAATAAAAAGAGTGACAGGTTATAGGGGATGTTGAAGATTCTTGAAGATTCTTCAAGAATTTTAAAGTAAAGTCAATAGTCATCTCCAATCTCACTAACCTGTATCCTCTCTCTCATGCTCCTTTCTCCGTTCACTCCACTCTCATCAGTATTTTCATCCTTCTCTTACACACTTTCTGACATCCCCTATAACCTGTCACTCTTTTTCATAACTTTCCTCCTGTGTAACCCCCTGCACAACAGTAAAAAGTCATATCATATAGGTGTAAAATCCTTTGTACAATAAAGATGGAAGCTGATGGTGGTTCCCTTGAAATAGGCCATACTTCCGATTTACCATGAAATAATGTGCCTGTCTTAATTTTACTTATATATATATATATATATATATATATATATATATATATATGTGTGTGTGTGTGTGTGTGTGTGTGTTTATACATATGTTCATATTTTTCTATGTATGTGTATTTGTGTATTATCTATCTATCTATCTATTCTTGTCTATGCACATATATATGTGTGCGTATGTTTCTGTGAGTGTTCTTCCTATTTGCATGTATTAATGTCATACGATGTTTGTAAGCAGATCCATGTGTGTGTTTTGATTCTGTATATGATGCATTGTAGAATTTTAGTCGTGTACGTAATCTGTTTTTTTGCTTGTGTATTTGCGTGCGTATGTATTTAGTTATGTTTTTTTGTTCATGCGCTGAAATATGGCTGTGTTTGTTTCGACCTTCTTTTTTCAGGCACATGCCATCTTACGAATTCGTTCTTACTTGTATCCAATATTGTAACCTTTGCAGACGTTTTCCAAACCTGGCTTTAAAATTTAATGGATAAATTGACACTTCGAGAAAAACTAAAGGTACAAAATTTCTGTATGTAAATGTATTTGCGCGTGTGTATTCATACTATTATATGAGTATATATTTGTCAACATGATCTCACCCCATGGTGTGTAGGACAGTAACCTTTTGATACTGTTTCCTTAACAAACTGTTTTTTTAAGGGGCAAGGTTGTTAACCCTGCGCCCAACACTCAACCCTGAAGGACCGGTGAACTATTCTTGGTCCCTAAGTTTACAGCACCTGTTATTTATAAACGGTCACCCATCTAAGTACTGACAAGTTTCGATGTTGCTTAACTTCCGTGATCGAACGAGAACCGGTGCATTCAACACGATATAGCCGTAGACTGTCAATAAGCGAATATCTGTGTATTTGTATATGTGTGCGTCTATTTCCTTTCCTCGATGGATATTCGTCGATTCTAATATTAATTCGGAATAATAATAATAATAATAATAATAATAATAATAATAATATATATATATATATATATAATATATTTGAATTTTTTTTGTAAAGTAAAGCTAAAAGTCGATCAATTAGGTGACTTTTTTCTTAGTAAAATATTAACATTAATGCCCAAATAAATTCTTGTTAGTGTCTGTTCTTATGTTCTTCAAAAGAGAAATGATATGTACTTTGATTAGTCACCACTGAATATTTCTATGATTAAGAAGTTTTGGCTAGTTTTTAACATTTTAAAACTTTTCAACTACAAAACAACATCATCACTTAATAAGACACTATTAGTTTCGAAACAAAATGGCTTCATTTGTAGTGATATTATAACATACTAATGTTATAAATTCTAAATAAATATTATATATTCTCATATCGGATGGACATTTCGTGGGTAAATTTAACCACCTATCTCATCAGTGAAACCAACCTTCGACAAATAATGCTTGAATACCTATCGAGTACTATTAAAAGGTACATGCTACAAACTCTGGAATGTTATTATATATATATATATATATATATATATATATATATATATATAGATAGATAGATAGATAGATAGATAGCCATTATAAGGAAGTGAACGAATAGATAGATTACAACCCACTGTTCATGCATTTACTTTTATAAAGAGTGCTTTATATAATGTAGAGCTTAATATTGTAATTTTGTTCTTACTATGGTTTATAAAATCATTATCTCACTACACAAAAGTTTTCATGCTTCAGGTGAGAATTTGATTAATTATAATTGTTCATTTATAACTTATGCTCTAGTATTACTTAAAAATAATTTTACTAAAATTAATAACCTACACAATACTTATTTAGCGTTCATAACTCCAGTGTACCTTAGTATACCATAATTATTTAATTCTAATTTTAAATCTAAACAATCAATCATCTTTAACTGATGAGGCTGTGTAAAATCAAATTAAAACAAAACCTAAAATCCAACCTGCTGTTAAAAATTATTGTCCTTCATTTAAATAATCTATGTTCCTAGTATGTATCTTACCCAGACAAAATCAAAAAGTGTCATGTTTTGACATTAAGCTACATTCAATTTTCAATTGCATAGTTCAACCCACTTCTCACTTTTGATTGAGCAATATTGACACAACTACAATCATACTGTTTAACTTTCTCCAACCACCCCTCCTTAATTGTCTGAAAAACCATGAATTCATCTCGCTTTTCTAAATAAATCATTTTCACCATTTATTTTTAAAATAACACCCAGAGAAGAACAATACTGTTCTGAGACATGAAAATTTTTGTGTAGTGATATAATGCTTTTATAAACCATTGAAATAACAAGATTACAATATTAAGCTCTACTTTGTATTGAGCACTTACTCGGGATAACCTTCTGCCCAGTTAGTCATGTCTTTTTCGAGACATGATCGCCCAAGCATGTATTACATGTGGCACTTAACTGACTGAATGCATATTGAAGTTATGAAAACCAAATAAGTATTGTGTGGGTCATTAATTTTAGTAAAATAATTTTCAAGTAATATTAAAGTATAAGCTACAAATGAATAATTAGAATTAATTAAATTTTAAAGAGAAATATTTGCAGTGTTTACATAAAACTGTCAATTCATTTCTATGGTTTAGCAATACTTTATTTTTAGGGAGCCTTATAATCTGCAGCTTTTCATGCAGGCAAAGAGGACAGATGTCATAGAATGATTTACAGATTCTTGTAAAATAGGAAATTCTGGAAAAACAAGTATACCATAATTACTTAATTCTAATTTTAACCTAAACAATCCAGCCCCTTTATGAAATGAAATTTTAAAAACCTAAAATCCAACCAGCTGTTAAAAATTATTGTCTCTTTATTTAAATAATCTATGTTCCTAGTATGTATCTTACCCAGACAAAATTAAAAAGTGTCATGTTTTGACATTAAGCTACATTATTCTCTTTCGCAACCCAAATTTTCAACTCCAGAGTTCAACCTAGTATTCACCTTTAATTGAGCAATATTAAAACACCTACAATCATATTGTTTAACTTCTTTTAACCACCACTCAGTTCATCTTATATTTTCTAAATAATCATTTTCATCATTTATTTTAAAATATCACCTGAAGAAAAACAATATTATTTTGAAACAGGAAAGTTTTTTTGTAGTCATATAATGCTTTTATAAACCATTGTAATAACAAAATTACAATATATATATATATATATATATATATATATATATATATATATATATATTATAACATGAATATGCTATAATATCACTACAAAAGTAACGATTTTGATTCGACACTACTTGTGTCTTATCAAGTGATAAGGTTTGTATTGAGCATTTTTTTAAAATTAGTGGTTTGTTTTTTTTTTTGGATACGGAATATTATTCCATCCATACTTACCCTATACTTGTGTGTATATATATATATATTCTAGGCTGCCAGATGTGTCCTATTTAGAACACTGTAATTTTTTAAAATTAAATTTGAATTGTTTTTATACTTACTATCTTGAAGATTAAGAGAGGCTTTCGGCTTTCTTGTTGATAAAACCTCAATGTCTGTTATTGAAGAACACTGGACGCTTTTCATCCGGTAGATGTCGCTGCTCAGCCAAGTAGAATTAACTCCCGTTGAAGTCGTAATAACCTGCAATGTTGATTTAGAAAGAAAAGAAAATCTAAATCTTAAAAACATAAGCATTCAATAATTAATAGAAAATTTCTTCAGATTTTTCGCTGATAATGACGGTTTATCTGAGTTTACATCCCAGGACAGCGAATTTACATGTAATTATCTGTTTGTATTATTATTATTATTATCTAATAATAATACATGTATGTATATATGTATTATATACATGTATTATATACATGTATTATATGTATTATTATTATTATTATTATTATTATCCAAAACGTATTTTTATGAGCCTTGATCTTACTGCGCTTGAAATCAAATCTTTTTTCTTTTGTGGCTATTTATTTGCTTATGTGCTCTGATCAAAATTAGAATTTTGAGCTACACTCTGTGGTGAACTGGGGCAAGAAGTGGCTTGTCAACTTCAATTCATCTAAGACCAAGCTGCTGTCTGTCAACCATTACAGGCAACCTCTCCTGCCTCCCATAAGCAGGGACCAAGCGATTCTCCCGGAGAGTAATATACTACACCTCCTCGGACTTACCCTGTCCTCAGACCTCAAATGGAACCACTATATTGAATCCATAGCAAAATCTACTGCTAAGAAGGTTGGGTCACTATGTCTATCCAGGATGTTTTTTCCACTTGAATCCATCCTGCATATATACAAGTCCGTCCGTGCCTGGAGTACTGCTGCCATTTATGGTCAGGTGCCCCTGCCGTTCTCCTCAGTGTTCTTGACAGGCTCCAAAGGAGAGTCTGTAATGTGATAGGTACTGATGTGGCGGCTCGACTGCAGCCACTTCCCCATCGTCGAAATGTGGCCTCCCTTTGTCTCTTCTATAAATACTTTCATGGCTTCTGCTCAGACGAACTTAAGTCACTGATGCCTCCCCAACAGGTGTTTACTCGTGCAACCAGACTGGCAACTGGGTCCCACCCATTCACAGTCAGGTTAGCCAAATGCAGACGACAATTCTATTCCTGCAGCTTCTTCTCTCGCACTTCCCGCCTGTGGAACTCGCTCCCGTATTCTTGCTTTCCTGACGGATACAACCTCCAGAAATTTAAATGCAAAGTCAATGCTCATCTACTAATCACTGGACTCTAGCCCTCTCCCCACCCCGGTATAACCTTCCCTTTCTCTCTACCTATGTATCTGTCATCGCACCTGCTTTCTCAGCTTTCTATTGTTCCTTTCTAACTAGTTTGTACTCCTCACTCTTTTCTAATTAATCTTTTTGCATTTATGTAGCTCCCTGCACATCAGTGGCGTTTCTGCCTTGCTCGGAATGTAATGATTAAAAAAAAAAACGTCTCAAACCACCTGAAGTTCCGAGGTTCAGCTTGACCCGCTGTGGTAGCACCTGTTTGGCTCGCAACTATGGAAAAATAGTAAACCCCCAAACAAAGTATTATTATAGTACTAAAAGGTTACTGCGTGAATAATCAGCAAAACAGATGTTGGAAATAATAGTCAACAAGTATATGTCTCGTAAGCTACGTCAGGGAGATACACTACTAGTGAAATGCTAATCAATATAATCACTCTACTCTAAGTATTTACCACCTTCCCACAAAGGTGGATGCGACACAAGGTTAATTAAAGTGAGGATTCCAAGCCCTTAAGCTCAGCCAAAAATATCACGTAGAAATATCTTAAGCTGGGTCGAGCGCTTTTTTTTTTTTACCTTAAACAAGACTACTTTTCGGAGGAGCCTCGTTTAACATGAGAGAGCTTTGACGTAGAATGATCGCGGTAGTCGACTCTACTTATCAATAGTGTCCACATATTTAAGAGGATACGTATATTGGTAGCTATACGACAAATATAAAAATACATTTTATGATAAATATAGCAGTAATACATTTTTATAGTATAAATACCTGCAATATATATAACATACCAACATCTATTTTTAGCGGAGTTATCAATAATATGTTTTCCGTAGTTGAAAGCATAAAATTATTCAAAATATTGAGAATTCGTTGTTAAATAAGATTAATATGCGTCTAAACAAAATCAACCAACACTACGTATTTAGAAGAAAATTATCAACAATGCATTTTATCTGTACCGATGAGCTTAGATCACTGGTGCCGCCTAAGCACGAATTTACACGAGATACTAGATTAGCAACTAGGTCCCACCCTTTTACAGTTAAACAAATAAGATGTAACTGTAAATTCTACTCCAACAGCTTCTTTTCTCGCGCTTCCCGCCTGTGGAACTCCCTTCCACAACTCTGCTTTCCCGACAGTTACAATCTCCAGGTGTTTAAATGCAGGGTCAATAGACACCTCCTATCACACTAACTCCCAACTATTCTCACAACACTCTCATCTACCCAACCCTCATTCTCGGTATCCTTACCCGCCTATCACCCACCCTCTGTCATTTCCTATATTTAATCAGCCTTTCTCCACTCTACGTAGCCCCCTGCAGAGTAGTGGCAGTGACATGCCTTGCTCGGGGTGAAACGCTTATATAAAAAAAAACAAAAAAAACTTGAAGGCATAGAACTAAGTTAAAATATTTAGTTGAAGTCATAAAATTGTTGAAAATATTTAGACTTCGGCGTTAAATAACCCAAAGATATTGATATGCAGATAAATGAAATCAACCAAACCAAAGCAAAGTCGCATGAGAATAGCAAAATATATTCCGAAAGCTAAGTTAAGTCTTAAGAAACAGAAAAATTTCGTTAGAAACAAAGAAAAGAATGTTCTACTGTGATCTCCCGGTTCACACTCCTCCCTCTTCTTTTGAACAGGAGTAGAGACGCATGCCTTGTTTCCTGCTTAAGAAGAGGTCTCCGGTTTCTTTCCTCTCGTCCGGTTCTACTCATATTGCTGTCGCAAGTTTTTTGCAGTGTTTGTGGAGGCAGTTTCCTAATTGCTGCTTCCGACTAGTAGTTAGGAGCCCAAACTCATTCTTAGCGTCATGAGAGGCTGCTCTGATTAACAGTTGATTAATATTGGGTTTGCATGTAGTACCATGTCGCGCATGGATGGGTGTCTCTGCATGAACCCCCGGTGGGCATCCCTGAGACCACATTATGCTGCAGTCAGCCCTAATTTCCCTCCCACATATGCTGCTCACAGTAACCGACTGACTGTATTCTAGGCCTCTCTCCTGATAAAACTGTCATGAATACCCACCAACATTTTAGCAAATCTAAACCAGCTAACTTAAAAACACCCAAACCTATAAACATCTCTTTTACTAACACCAACTTTCAGTGTCAAATCCTTTTTCCAGGTCAACTCACCGGACATCCTGGCTCTCTGCGAAACTAACCTTGATCCTTCTATCCTATCTTCTGAATTCTACATCCCTGGTTACTTTCCCCTCTTCAAGGAGGACTCAAATGTCCATATACATGAGCTTGGTGTCTACGTCAGTGAATACCTCCCTCTAGCTAGGGTAATATATCTTGAATCTTTTGATCATTCTTACATGTGTTTCCGTCTGTGTCTACTTAGATCAGTTAGCTATCTCTTCTTCCTCTACCGCTCTCTCAACCCCCGACTGTTTCATTCTTGACAGTCTCTCTAATAATATTGACAAGGCCATTTCCTTTCATCCATCTGCCCATATATTTGTGCTTGGTGAATTTAACACCAACCACGCCAAGTGGCTGGAAAACTCTCCCAAAGACCTTGCTGGTGTTCACACCATAAATTTCTCAATCATTCAGTCCCTTACACAAGTGGTAAAGTTCCCTACTCATTTGTCAAATAACCCTAATAGACATGACTCATGTTTTACCTCCACCTTTGACTCTTGCAGTGCCAAGCAACTCTTCCCCCTCAGAAACTGTGACTATGCGGTGGTTTCCGTTAACACCCCCTTCTACTTCCACTTCACCCAAGAACTTCAGACTAGCAGAATATCCTACTGATACGAAAGAGCCGAGTGGGACGCATTCCGCGATTTCCTCTGCGACGTCCCTTGGAATAATGTCTTTTGTCTCACCGTTGAGAACTGTGCGGCTGAGGTCTCTTCTTGGGTTAAAGCTGACATTGATGCTTTCATCCCATCAGGAAGTTGAGACTTAAACCACACTCGTCCCCGTGGTTGTTCTCCGCTTGCTCGGCCGCCACCGCACATCGAAATCACTTCTTACAGCTTTATCGGAGTCACCCGTCGGACCATAACAGGCGCCACTTTGACACTGCTCGCAATGAATGCAAGAGGATACTTAAAGAAGCCAAGTTGATCTTTGCAGCCAGAATGAAGCAGCGCATAACATCCCGTATGTTCGATACCAAAGACTACTGGAGGCTCTGCAAAAGTGTACTAAACACCAATCCCCATTCTAATCAACGAATTTGAGGCCCTCACCTCGTCAACAGACAAGGCTGAGTGCTTCGCTCGCAGATTTTCCACCAACTCGACACTGGACTCGGAGTTCCCGTACCCGACTTCCCACCCCGAACTGAAGCCTAACTGACTGACATACACATCACCCCCTCGGTGGTCTCTAAAATAATTTAAAAGCTTGACCTCCATAAAACGAGCGGCGACGACGGAATCCCAATCACTGTCCTGAACTCTCCTTTGTTATCTCAAAACTCTACAACTACTGCCTCTATACTTTTTGCTTTCCTGCTTGCTGGAAGTCAGTATATAAAAATACTGGTGAACTCTCTGACCCCTATCAGTCTCCTACCGATCTTGGCAAAGTGTTTGAAGCCATCATCAACGCCGAGGTAGTACGACACCTCACGGCTCACAGACTCTTCTCTGACAAACAGTATGGTTTCCACTTCACCAGGTCTACTGCTGATATGGGAACCATCACTGAGTATATACACCAGGCTCTTGATAAGAACGGCGAAGCCCGAACTGTTACCCTAGACATCTCCAAAGTATTCGACAGAGTATGGCATACTGACCTTCTACGAAAGCTGCGTGGCTCTGGTATAACTGGAGAATTGGCTGACCTAATCAAGTCATTTCTTTCAAATCGCACAATTAAGGTAGAAATGAACGGACATCCCTCCCAATACTATCACTAGAACGCGGGTGTCCCTCAAGGGTCTATTCTGGGTCCTACACCTTATCTACATTAAAGATCTCCCCGATCAAATAAGATCCCAAGTAGGCATATACGCTGACGACACTACGGTTTACGCTCACCTCGATAAAAAATCTATCGAGGCTGACAAAGCAAACCTCGACACTGAGCTTGAAAAAAAAGACCTCCAATCCGCGATGGACTAGGGTAAGAAATGGATCGTGAATTTTAATGCTTCTAAAATAAAGCTGCTATTTATTAACCATCACAGACAGTCGCTTCTGCCCCACCCCCGCCATTAGCATGGATCAGGCTAGTCACCCTGAAAGTAAAACACTGAGCCTCTTCGGGTTAACTCTCACAACAGACCTCATGTGGAATGTTTACATAGAATCAATAGCTAAATCCGCTGCTAGGAAGGTCGATTCTCTGTGCAGGGCCAGGAAGTTTTTTTTTCCGGCTGAAGCAATCCTGCACATATAAATGTACCATCCGCCCGTGCATTGAATGCTGCTGCCTTTTCTGGTCGGGTGCTCTTACTATTCACCTAGGGGTCCTTGACAAAATTTAACAGAGAATGTGAAATGTGATCGATCCCGACTTGGCAGCTCGGATACAATCACTTTCTCACCGGCGCAGTGTGGCTTCCCTGTGTTTCCTTCTACAAGTAATTTCACGGCTTCTGCTCTGATGAACTTAGCACACTGGTGCCTCCTATATATGAATGTCTTGAGCAACAAGATTAGCAACTAGGTCCTACCCTTTTGCTGTGAAACCAATAAGATGTAAACGCAAATTCTACTCCAGTAGCTTTTCTCGCACTTCCCGCCTGTGAAATTCTTTTCCATCTACTTGCTTCCACGACAGATACAATCTTCAAGAATTTAAATATAAAATCAATAGTCATCTCCTATCTCATTAATTTGCATCCTCTCTAACATGTTGTCATCTCATTTCTGCAGCATTTTCATCCCTCTCCTAACCTATTCCTGACACCCTCTGTTTTCTGTCACTCCTTCTCATAACTTTCCTCCTATGCAACCCCCTGCACAACAGTGGTACTATAATGCCTTGCTTGGGGCGATACGTCTATAAAAAAGAAGAAAGCTGTAATATCAGTCGTCTTATATGGAAATGACTACTGGACAATTTCCTCACAGGTGGAAAAAAATACCTGAAGTATTTTAAATGGAGTTCTACAGAAGGATGTTGAGCATACTGAGAAACGAGAGCTTTGAAAATTTGACACTCATATGGCATGCTGAACGCAAGAGAGACAGAAGAAAACAGTGAATAATCTATCTAACGAAGTTTTGCAATGAAGGACAAAACAGAGAAGAGGAATAATAGAAAGACAAGCAATACAAACAGCTGTGTAAGATGAAAACTGAAAGGTTATGATCGCTTACATCTTGAAGAGAAATGGCATATATCAGAAAATGATACTTCTCGCGTAAGATTTCATTCATAATACTTTTTGGATTCTTTAAATATTTCAATGTTTACAAGAAGTGTTTTTCCAGTTCATTTACAATGAATAAAGTTAAAACGTCTATCTAAACATGACTGATGACTGTGAACCTCAAATATCTCTTCTAATAAAAATAACGGTTTCCCAATTATTGTGTCCCTTGGAAGATTCTATTTTCAATACTAATAATCAAACAACTGTATTAAATTCTTAAATTAGCCACGCATGCACCACACTCTCCCGTAGATTAACTTGTAACTTTTAGAAATACTGACATAAAAAATAAATAAATAAAATAAATAAATAAAATAAAATAAAATAAAATAAAACAATCCATCTTAGAAAAAATATTAGCAGATCATTATAAATGACTCCACAAAACTCACTGAAAAAAAAAATTAAAACATCTCGTATTATACAAAAAATAAAACGTTCGAATCTCGTATTATACAAGAAAACAACCAGCATCAAATGGAACACATTTCATCACGGGCGATGATATTTTAAAATCATCATGAAATACCTATTATCCATATAATTATGATACACAGGAAATATTTTATACAGAAGTTTAGAATCCTTCATGCGAAATTCTTCGGACTGAAAGTGTTTCATTTTGCAGAATTTGTTTATTTTTGAATAGCGGCTATTTAATTTGTATGCAGCAACTATAAAATGGATCAGATTAGGAATGGAATCCAAGCCTAAACATGATATCTTTTTATATTTCAGAATTAACTTCAGGGTATCATTTGAAGTGGCGATATCAAGATTCCATGTAAAAATACTGTTGTACTTTCTGCACGCGTACAAAAACCTGATCACTTTTTACAAAAAAATATATTAATCGAGTTTGCCACAAACAAGGAAGTAAATTAACTAACACACAATGAGTTACGGGTTTGGGAATAATTATAAAACAAACATTATTAATAACCGAGAACAAAAGAAGAGTAATCAGTAGGACAGTATATAGCGATTCAAACTGCATTTAAATTTTTGAAGATTCAAGTTGGCTGGAAAGAAAAAGCCTAAAGAGAATCCCACAAGCGAGAAAAGTGAAAGAAGAAACTGTTAGCATAGAACTTACGGTTACATCTATCCAGTTCAGCTGTAAACTACTGAGACATCGAAACCAGTCTAGTTTTGCGTTTAAATTTTTAAAAAATGTCTGGGTTCCATAGAGAAGAGCCTATCCGAAAAATTACCATGGAAGTATTTAGAGTAAAGTCACAGAGAGGCAACCGTGCGGCAGTGGCAAAGTAACTGATATCAGGACCATATCAGGACCAATAATATGACTCATTCTTTTTTTAAATTTTCTGAGGAAACTAATTATGTATTTGGGCAAAAATTCCTCTTTTATACATATTTTATGAAAACCGACTGACAAGATAATGCTTTTTAGTGAACTTTTTATTTAATTTTCTTTTTTTTTTTTAGTTTTTTTAGACGAACGCAAGAAGGTTTCTGATATTGAGATTAAAAATATCAATAAAGGCGCTGTATTCATTTCCATTAGTTTGAGTTTTATTTTTATAGTCCAAAGTACTTTCAATCTTGCACAAGGTCATCTGCAGGGGATTAAACTGTTAAGAAGTAATTAATATAGTTGCCCTTTATGATAAATTGTCACTTATAAATATCTTGTCGTTTAACCGTTACGAGTTTTTAAGATACATGTAAAAATGCAAGGGGGATTTCAAAATAATATAGAAAATTAATTTTTCATATCTGTAAATACTGCAATTTAGACCATTGTGTTTTTATTTCTAAAATAAACTTATATATTTTAAAGACCAACTGTTATATGCATTTTGGAACACTGTTACTCTCCTCATAAATAACTCTGTTTAGTGTCGGTCTAATTTTTTTTAAAGATGGCTATTGTTTACATGATGCTGTAAGAATGCATTGTAAATTAATATTTCACTAAATCGGCGTCATGTTGTTACCTGTATGCTCAAAATACGTAATTGTTAAACCACACCATATTCATAATTGACAACATTGCATAACGAACAGCTACATTAATTAGGTCTCAACAGTCAACTCGCTGAAGATGATCTTGGACAAGATTGAAAGTACTTCAGACAATGAAAACAAAAATAAAATTAATGAAAATACTTACAGCACCTATTTTAATTACCATACCCGGAAAGTTATTCGTGACTACAAGAAGATTAAAATAAGAATAGACATAATATATCTAATTTATTTTGACAAATATATGTCTGCATATATATATATATATATATATATATATATATATATAGTAAAGTTTTGTAATTTGCTTGAAGCATTGTGTATAAAAGGTATATGGTTATGTTTTGAAGGCTGTCACAATGCGTTGAGTAAAATAAAGGAAGGTAAGGGAGTTTTTGGGTATTACCTATTTATTAAACATTAATATTTCGAGATCAAAATCTCATCTTCAGAATGGCAGAGAAGCTTGTGTCTGTCCGAGTGTGTTTCTGGCCTTTCAAAGAATGGTCATTCCTCATTCCTGACTGGTTGTCTGCTGCTGCTGCTGTCATTAATTTTACTCTCTCTCTCTCTCTCTCTCTGTGTGATTTATAGTTGGTGCCAGTCTGCTTTTATGTGTGATTTATCTAGGTGTGACCTGACCTGTAGTTTGACTTTTGACCGGGTTGAAGAGGATCTATTTCATTACTGTTGTTTTATCCAACTGTTTTATCTGGTGGTGTGTGCATGTCCGTGACTGTGTCATGTGTGCGTGTTTATGTGCGCGTAGTTCTTGCAATTTATTCTACTTTATTGTGTGTGTGTGTGTGTGTGTGATGTGTGTGTGTGTGTGTGTGTGTGTGTGTGTGTGTGTGTGTGTGTGTGTGTGTGTGTGCGCGCGCGCGTTTCGGTGTGCGGTGTGTTACAGGTACCTCTACTACTTTGCCGGGGTAGGGGAGAGGAGACACACAACAAAGAAAATAGAGAGAGAGATCAAAGATGCATTGCTAGCATTTTTTAAAATTGTACTGCCGGTACTTATTTGATACGAAAATATATTTCTGATATTTTTTCTATAAAATTTGTTATACTTTTATAGTGTTTCGATCCCAGTTTGGGGTTAACTATTTGCCGATAAAAGGTACTACCACTTCGGAAATAAACGATTAGCTGACATAAACTGCTGGAAAGTTTCGTTTTATTTAATTTACTTATGTAAACACTGATGTACTCATGTCTATGTTAGCTACCTGAGATGATGTTTTGCACGTATCTTTTTAACTCTTAAGATTACCAATATGTGGGTGTACCTGAGAACAACAGCAATTAAGAATTGCTATCACGTTCCTCAAACACTCTCGATCAGAGACCTTGCTGCTGGATGAAATTTATCGTCATACCCAGGACATTGTTGTTCGGAATATATTTTTTGTCTTCAGGCATTTATTTCTACCAGAACTCTAATATTTGTAGCCTGAAGAAAAGTTCTTATTCTTTTTCTATGTTCCCTGTCCCTTCAGGACGTAGGCGATCATGGTTCTCCATGTCTCCCTATCCCTTGTGGCTCTTAGTATGTTTGCTCCTGTTGCTCCTGGCAACCCCCGTTCCGTCATCCACCTGATGAGACCCTGCAAATATGTTATCCGCTGCCTTCCTCTATCTCTCCTTCCTTCTATCTGACCAGTCAGTATCAGGTTCTCCAGGCTCTCCTTCCTCATTGCGTGTCCCAGGAACTTCAGTTGTCTCTTCCTGATGCTTAGTAACAAGAAGAAAAGTTAGGTGAAGATTAACTTGGGAACCATTAATGATGTGTTCTTTTTTGTATTACTTTGGTCTCTCTTCCTCTCTCACTCCCTATCTCTTGATGTCTCTATCTCTGTATATATATATGTATATATTATGTTGGTATGGTTCCCCACTATCTTAGTGTATATCTATTTATTTGGTTTTATCTTTAGTGTTTCAGCCTTTGCCCTGACGATCCGTAGTGTGAAACCGCGGTAGGTTTTGGCTCACTTTAGATTTTTGTGTGTCTTTGCTCTACTTTCGTATATTTTCTTTTGTACTTTGTATCGAGCACTTTTTCTTGTGGTTAGTTCCGTTTGGGGTTTTTTTCTTTGCTGCGGAGTATTGAATGTTTTGTTCTTGTTCCGCGGGTTTCTTTTTTTTTCTCCCCATTTATCCGACGCCTTGCGTGCACCGGATTGTAACGGAATTAGGTTCCGTTTGTTAGTGGTTTTTTTGAAGGTTTATTTTAGTATAAATTTACGGCCTACATACTTACAGAGTCTATTTAGTTATATATATATATATATATATATATATATATAAAAACATGGCCGAACCTGACTACCGGGCACACCGGGCACGGGTCCGGGCCGATCCGTGCAATCATAGTGAAAATCCGGTCAAGGAAAAATGTCTTCATCAGAAATCAAACTAAACAATTTACGAGGAAGAAAGAAACAAAAAACGAAAGAAAGAAAGAAAAACGAAGAAAACATCCGAATGCACGCAGTAAAAATCTGTTTATTTATTAATTTTTGGGGAGAAAAGACTGGTTATACTCAGAAAGTCCAAACACGATTTCCTGCTTTCCTTCACGTTTTGTGCCTAATTTCCATTGGAATAGCCGAAAAAATTAGCAAAAACATAGTTTCTGGAAACGGATGACACTGATGACGTCATCACATTGTCAACTAATAAATTCGGGCAATTTTCTCTGTGCCCAGTGATTTTTTAGCATCAGCTACGGCCCTGTATATGAATATGTTTGAAAAACAGTAGCTAATCTAGCACCTACGCATCGTTCATTCAGTAATGAATTGTAACACTCTAGCTACTGGTTTATGTTGACATGATATATCACACGCTATATATCGAGCGCCCATAACTCGGACGTATAATCGGCGGGTTTCAATCCTGGGTAAAAAGCAATCGGATGTCTGACCGTACTGAAGAGCTGTGATACAGCGAAACAGATTTGTCTGCGGATATTTATATATATACATATATATATATATATTATGTGAGTGTATAAGCATGTGAGCGAAAGATATATACAAGATTACTGTAGAGAGGTTTGTCACATAACGTAACACACAATTGCGATGTTTTTCTTTTGTGGAAGAATGAGGATATTACAGTGGTATCTTCACTAACTTTTGAAGTCAGCTTTTTTCAGCTCTGTCAAGTGACAAACTTGCCTCCGTTAATCGTATTCTTGATAACTTTACGACAAAAATCCTGTTTACTAAAATATGTTGACCACTAAAAACATAAATCTTGACACTAAGCACCATCACAACTCATCAGATATATATATATATATATATATATATATATATATATATATATATATATATACCATAGTCATCCGCAGACAGATCTGTTTCGTTGTATCACAGCTCATCAGTACGGTCAGACTCCGATTGCTTTTTAACCCAGGATTCAAACCTGACCGAATTGGCGTCAGTCGGCGATTCTACTTCTGTGCTACGGGCGTTCGGTAGAAGAAGGCAGGCTTTTTAACGCGTATATTATCATTATACACGTCCAATAGCCAGAGTACTCTAATTCATTATTGAATGAGTGACATATATATATATGTAGATATATATAATAAAAATATAGTCATAGTTATTATATATTTATCGATTTTATGGATTAAAATGCTCAGGATCAGAAATAATGCGAATATAAATATATAAGCGGACATTGATGTGAAAACCCAGAGGTGACAGTCTGTTTCATGCTAAACGCTATCGATGGCTTTACAATGGTGCTTAACATGAAACAGACTGTCGCTACTGGGGGTTGTCTTATATATATATATATATACATTCAAATGAAAAAAAACAAAGAAAACAATTACAACCCTCAGAACATAATTTAGTAGTTTGCAAATATAATAATAATAATAATAATAATAATAATAATAATAATAATAATAATATGTATGTGTATGTATATATGTTGGGATATACACAGATACTGACATAAATAGGAAAAGAAAAAATCCGATTCAAAGTATATTTACACAATCCTTCCAAATTACGCATAAAAAACGCTAACACCTTTCCCTATAGAGACCTAGATTGCGTAAAACACTGTAAGACAATATGGTCGATTATGTAGTTGTTTGGTGGGGAAGCCGATTATTTGTTGACAGAAAGCGATGTTAAAGTTGACAACGACGCATTGTTAACAATGTAAATAGAAGAACGAGATGACGTTAAGTAGCTATCATGTTTAAACATGGCGGACATATAATCAGCAAAAAAAAAAATTATGGTAAGCAACAACATTTTATTCTGCTAGGCAAAACGACAGATTTTATAGGAAAAGGCAGTATAAATGAATTGAAACTTCTCAAAAAAATCACACACACGCACACTAACACACACGCACACACATACGAATATATATATATATATATATATATATATAGAGAGAGAGAGAGAGAGAGATAGATAGATAGATAGATAGATAGATAGATAGATAGATAGATAGATATAAATGACTGACTTGCGGAATTTGATTTCGTCTTTTTATTTTTCAAAATTTTGATTAAATTCTATGGGTCATTAATTCCTGACTGTTGTTTTTGGGATCCATAATTACTATTTTTTGCAATGGCTCACGATTTTTTATAGTGCGTTTGTGTGTGTGTGTGTGTGTGTGTGTGTGTGTGTTAGTTTTTTCTTCTGTTCTGTTGAGGAAAATTTTACATTTTTATAAACATTTTTCCTGCATCATGAGCGTATCATAGCCTGCATTTTGGTAGCTAGGCATTACTCTAAAATTCCCGCCACTACATTTGTGTAAGCGTTGGGAAACGTACAATTTCCTTTTATTGGCTAGTTTAATGTTACTTTTGTGCAGGGCTACTCTTTTATTCAGTCCTTGTATCGCTTCCACGTATATTTTTGCGCATCCATCGGATTTCAGAGCATAAATTACGTTTTTAGAGTTGTAAATCAGAATTTTTATTTCGAATGTAGATACGTTTTCGAATTTGAAGTGGTGTTGCAGATACTACATCGTTTTTTGTTGAATTTGTGACCCCCTGTTTTGTGTGTTATTCGAATTTTGATGAAGTTTTTATGTTTTTGCAATTTGGGGGCTGGCATTTGCTTTTAATTATTTTAGTTGTCTTTAGGAATTATTTTATTATTATTATGTCGTCACTTTCAGGGGTTTTTATTCTGACTGAAACAAAACTGCTCAAGTAAGTGAAAAATCTCTCCACATTGATTCTGTTAATGAACTATGTTGATATCAAGCACTTTTTTCTCAAAACCTCATCATTGCTCACATGCTCGGTCCACGATATCCACAGTATCGTTCTGTAGAACCACATTTCAGCTGCTTCCAGTTTTTTCTTCATCTTTGAGAATATTGTCCAGCATTCACTGCCATATTGAAGAACCTACATAGCAATCTAGTATTCTCTTCTTTGTTTCTATTGAAAGTTTCCTGTCTCTTAATTCTTTACTCAGCTTCTGGAACGCGTCCTTCGCCATGCCAATTTTCTTCGGATCTCTGTGTTGCACTTTCCGTTTTCTGATAGAACACTTCCCAGATATTTAAATTTTTGTACCTGCTTGATTTTAGTATCTCTTAACTGTATTTGGCATTTTGGTTGTTCTTTTTGCTGATGATCATGCATTCGGTTTTCTTGCAGTTTATTTGTAGTCCTTTCTTGTCACTCTCTTCGGCTATTTTCTGTAGGAGGTCTTGTAGTTTCCTTTCGGTGTCTAAAATCAGCACTGCATCGTCTGCGTACCGCATTTTATTAAAGATGTGGTCTCCGATTACAAATCCTGGCATATTGCTTCAATTTTACCTTCATCTTTGATGATATTCTCGAGCATTCACTGCCATATTGAAGGACAGACATCACATAGCAATCCAGTACTCTCTTCCTTGGCTTTCAACATTTTCTGTTTCGTCAGGAGAAATTGATTAATATATATATATATATATATATATATATATATATATATATATATATATATATTTCATTTTTAAACGAGTTATTTTGCTACCTTGGTTTCTACATGAGTGCTGTCTTCAGGCGATTTTTAACAGTTATTAAAAATCGCCTGAAGACACCACTCATGTTAGAAACCAAGGTAGCGAAATAACCCGTTTAAAAATAACAAATATTCAAAAGTTCTACAATATAATTGTATAGAACACTTTTTAATACAAATGTGTACTGGTCTAATCCTATTAAGACCAAAAACTAAGTATTAAACAATCAATCATTCAGTCAATCATTCAATATATATATATATATATATATATATATATATATATGTATATATTGTCATCCGCAGACAGATCTGTTTCGCCGTATCACAGCTCTTCAGTACGGTTAGAGACTCCGATTGCTTTTTACCCGTTATGTTTATATATATATATATATATATATAACATAGTGATGATCCACGTATACTGTCTTAATATGTATAGAAAAACTACTAAAAAGTTCTTTGACAGTATTTATTTATTTCTATTATTATATTTGATATTTCAGACCGTCCTCGGCCTTTCATCAGAAACAAATGATTTTAAAATTTAAATTAGAAACGTTTACGCGATGAGCGTTCGTCCGAGAGATTGTTTACATCACGTGACACAGAAAGCGACAGATTTTTTTTAAATATTTGTAAACGCAACCCCATCCCTAACAATACCGACAAATATTGTTTTAAAGAAATTTTTTTAAGTGTATCTAAAAAATGTTTAACTATTGAAATATTTATAAAGATTCAAAACACCTAAGTCCCTATTTAACCCTAGCCTGTATGTATTTAATTTTAAAATCCAGTATTTTTCTTTCTTTCTGCGTGAGTATGTAGAACTAAAATCAGAATCTATTAGTAAACATTTGCAGTTTTCTCATGTGTGTCCCGGTTGATTGAAGTGTAATGCTATGGGGGAATATGTCAATTTTACCGCAAGCAAGACTGTAGATCCACTAAGACACAAGGGTTTACTAGGTATAGAATAATTAGAAATGAGAACCTTACTAACGAGCAATAACACAAGAATAGTAATCAGAAAGATAACATTGACAATTGACGTTGCATTTATATCTTTGAATATTAAAATTGACTAGAAAGCATGGAGCTGAAAGAGAATCTGATATGTCCCGGAAAGGGATATATATATATATATATATATATCATTCGTGGTAGCGAAGCGGTTTTGGCAAATGTAACCGGGTAGGCTAATCTAGTATGTAGACATAAGGAACGGTACTCGTCGTATTCAGTATCCTGAGACGTAGGCGTAGTCAATAGACGTAGACTAATAATCGTAGACTAGTAGTCGTAGCCCATTAGTTGTAGACCTGTAGACCGCTAGTGGTAGACCTCTAGACGTATGGATGTAGACCTATAGACGAAGACCTGTAGACCTGTGAACGTAGACCTCTATGCGTTCTCGCCTTCGTCTGTATTTATGGCTGACACCAGCCAATCGCATTACTGTGAGGAGGAACCAAGGTGTATGCATATTTATTACATATTCATTACATCAGAATCCCACAGCGAGAAAATAACTGTTAGCACAAAACTTACGGTTACATTTAACCAAGTCAACTGTAAATTGGTGAGACTTCAAATTAAAAATAACTTTAGGTACCATAGCGTAGAGCTTATCCGAAAGAGTTATTACGAAACTTTTTATAGAAAACAAAAAACAGGGAGGTAACTTTACTGTACTGGGAAAGTGACTGAAGCCAAGATGCCTGATCAGCCTGATATTACTGATTCTTCTTTGGACTTAATCAAGGATCTCTAGATATATAACGCGAAAACCAGGTTATAAATGACAGTAATATTCTAAGCACGGAAAAATGACAGACTTGTAAATATGCAAGGTAGATTCAGAAGATTGACTAGCACGACACAATGAATCCTGTTTCTTGGCAGCTGACCTAGCAATGGATTCAATGTAGTCTTTTTAATTCATGTCAACCGATCGCGTTAGTTCTATAAGGCTCAAGGAGTTACTCTGCTGGGAGATAGCAGTAGACATGTCAATGGAAGACAGTATGGGATCTCTCGCAAAAAGAAAACTTTTATTAAGAAATATATTAGAATAGGAAATTGAAGTGAGTGAACGAAACAATGCGAAATATACCATATATTTTACTTTTTTAATTTCTTCTTCTATCTTACTTCTTTTTTTATTGCTTTTGCTTTTTCTTTCTTTTTGCCTATCATTCTGAAGCATTTTTTCTTTGGTTTTTATGTTTTACTTACAGTTCGGGGTCAATTTTCTTTCTTTTTTTCTTTCTTTCTTTCGTTTTCTGTCTTTTTAACGTTCTTTGTTTCTTTCTTTTTCAATTTTGCTGTCATTCTGAGCCAACTTTCTATACCAATAACCCCTTCCGTTTTAATGTCATTATCACCTTACTCTTCTAACTTGTTTCTTTCTTTCGTTTTATGTATAATTTTCGATAATTCCTTTCTTTTTTTCTTTCTTTCTAAAATGTTTTCCTTCTTTTGTTTTCTCTATCCTGATGAACCATTTTTATTTATTTATTTATTTGTTTTAATTAAAATTCTGGTTAATTTTCTTTCTTTATTTTAATAAAAAATCTGAATGTTTTTCTTTCATTTATTTTCAATATGATTCCAAATTATTTTTCTTTTTTGATTCTTTCTTTCGTTTTGTTATGATTTTTAACAATTTTTTCTTTCTTTCTTTCATTTTTTTCTATTTTCATCTTTCTTTTGTTAATTCTTTTGTTTTATCTATTATTTTGAATCATTTCTTTCTGTCTCTCTATTTCATTTTTCTTTCTTTCTTTCTTTAGTTCGGTCTTTCTCTGTTTCATTCTTTTTTCTTTCTTTCGCTTTTGTTTTGTTCTTTTCTTTCTCTCTTTCTTTCTTTTCTTTCTTTCTTTCTTTCTCTTTTTTCTTTCTTTCTTTCTTTCTTTCTTTCTTCTTCTGTTCTCTTATGATAAATATTTATCAAAGCATCAATGTAATATCAATATAACTCCACGTTTCTTCTTTTCTTTCTTTCTTTCTTTCTTTCTTAAGTTCGGTCTTTCTCTATTTCAGTCCTTTCTTTTTTCTTTATCTTTTCTTTTGTTCTTTCTTTCTCTCTTTATTTCTTTTTCTTTCTTTCTCTTTTTTTCTTTGTTTCTTTCTTGTTTAATCGAGCTTCTTCTGTTCTCTTATGATAAATATTTATCAAAGCCTCAACATACCGCCACGTTTCTTCTTCTCTTTCTTTTTTTCTTTCTTTCTTTCTTTCTTGCTTTCTTTCTTTTGTTTGTCCTTTCTCTATTTCACTCATTTTTTCTTTCTCTTTTCTTTTGTTCTTTCTTTCGCTTTTGTTTTGTTCTTACTTTCTCTCTTTATTTCTTTTTCTTTCTTTCTCTTTTAACTTTCTTTCTTCTCTAATCCAGCTTCTTCAGTTCTCTTATGATAAATATTTATCAAAGCCTCAATATACCTCCACGTTTCTTTCTTTCTTTCTTTCTTTCTTTCTTTCTTTCTTTAGTTTGGCCTTTCTCTATTTCACTCATTTTTTCTTTCTCTTTTCTTTTGTTCTTTCTTTCTCTCTTTATTTTTTTATTTCTTTCTCTTTTTTGTTTCTTTCTTCTCTAATCGAGCTTCTTCTGTTCTCTTATGATAAATATTTATCAAAGCCTCAATATACCTCCACGTTTCTTTCTTTCTTTCTTTCTTTCTTTAGTTTGGCCTTTCTCTATTTCACTCATTTTTTTCTTTCTCTTTTCTTTTGTTCTTTCTTTCTCTCTTTATTTTTTTATTTCTTTCTCTTTTTTGTTTCTTTCTTCTCTAATCGAGCTTCTTCAGTTCTCTTATGATAAATATTTATCAAAGCCTCAATATACCTCCACGTTTCTTTCTTTCTTTCTTTCTTTCTTTCTTTAGTTTGGCCTTTCTCTATTTCACTCATTTTTTCTTTCTCTTTTCTTTTGTTCTTTCTTTCTCTCTTTATTTTTTTATTTCTTTCTCTTTTTTGTTTCTTTCTTCTCTAATCGAGCTTCTTCTGTTCTCTTATACAAATATTTATCAAAGCCTCAATATACCGCCACGTTTCTTTCTTTCTTTCTTTCTTTCTTTCTTTCTTTCTTTAGTTTGGCCTTTCTCTATTTCACTCATTTTTTTCTTTCTCTTTTCTTTTGTTCTTTCTTTCTCTCTTTATTTTTTTATTTCTTTCTCTTTTTTGTTTCTTTCTTCTCTAATCGAGCTTCTTCTGTTCTCTTATGACAAATATTTATCAAAGCCTCAATATACCTCCACATTTCTTCTTCTTCTTTTTCTTCCTTTTTTTTTGTTACTTTCTTTCTTTTTTTTCTCCAATCCAGCTTCATCTATTCCCACTTGATAAATATTCACCAAAGCATCAACAAACCTCCACATTCTTTCCATTTGCTAACCAAACACGTGCACAATTACTAAACGTTAAAACAGTTGTTTACAAGGGTTTAGCTTTTTGGTATCCCTTTTATTTTCAGATAACCACACCTGGTGGTCATAACCCCGACAAGAAAGTCGCGCACCAAACCTAGCGGACCTTGTCATAATAGACCCACATCACTGACTGCATCCTGTGAGAACAGTCAATAGCCATATTACAATCTGAAAGCCTATTTACGCGAAGTGATAAAATATTTCAGACAAGCGGGCGAATACAGTCATTCCATATGAATAAAATAAATAAGCAAGAATAAAATTACACGTATATCTGACAACGTTCTTTTTTTATTCTTTGTTTTTAGTCTTTTATCTGATGCCCTTGTGAATCGTGTGAGGTTATATTTTTCTTGCCAATGACATTCGTCAAAAGACGTCAAAGAAAGAACACAAAAGATTTTTTTCTGAATTTTGGTGATGGGGTGTTATCATTATTTACACGAAGACTATTGGCCTTATCTTGCTATTATCACAACATTTCGGACTTGTCTCCCGGCCTTCATCAGGTGCATGTTGATCCGGGTCACCTTCAGGGAATTTCGCACTTAACCCTTTATTTCATTTACAGGGAAAATTGTTATAGTTTCACTGCCAGCGTTTAGGGATATATTTTTTTAATCATATCACCCCGAGCAAAGCAGTAACGCTACTGATGCGCAGGGGGCTACATGAGATGGAAAAGATTGGAAAAGGGAATGCCGGAAACAACATCCTAAGCAGAGAACAAGGGATTAGCCTCTTCACCTGTTCAATAGACGTGGGTGGAGTGTGAACCAGGCGATAGTTTAGTCTATCTACTCCAATTGAAAAAAAAAAAGAAAAGAGTGAAAAGATTGGAAAAGAGAAAGCCGGAAACCACATCCTAAACAGGGAACAGGGGATGAGCCTCTTCACCTGTTCAATAGACGTGGGTGGAGTGTGAACCAGGCGATAGTTTAGTCTATCTACTCCAATTGAAAAAAAGAAAAGAGTGAAAAGATTGGAAAAGAGAAAGCCGGAAACCACATCCTAAACAGGGAACAGGGGATGAGCCTGTTCACCTGGTCATTAGACGTGGGTGGAGTGTGAACCGGGCGATAGTTTAGTCTATCTACTCCAATTAAATATAGTTTTGTTCTTATTAATATTGCACAGTTATTGCTCGCCCATTATCCACCGAGTCCAAGTACTAATTGCCCGGTCCAGGGACTGAACTTACGCTACTTGGTTTTAATTTGAATACGATTGAAAGAAAAAAAACACGGCGAAGATATAAGTGTTTAACGTCTCCTGCCAGCATTTAAAAATAATGAACTATTTCTTTTTCGATGAGCTAGAATAACAAGACATACTAATAAAAGAAAGAAAGTGTTTAATGGTTGTTTTAGTGAAATGGAAAATGTTTTAAATCGTCTCATTTTTAACCCCTTCTTAAAATAACGACTATCATTCATGTTTATGAATGTTACTGCAATAATTTATTAAATTTGTTAAGCATAAATATTCAACGATATGAAAGGGGAATTTCTAGGGGTATTTTATTGTCATAGAACTCATGAAATTATTATTCAATTATTAAATTAAGAATTAAATTTCATCAGAAAATTAAAATAAGAAAACCGTTTAAATTTTCAGGGGTAATTCTAGTATTAATCGAAAATGAGGACAAAACTGGAAGCAGCGGAAATGTGGTTCTACAGAAGGATGCTGCGGATATCGTGGACTGAGCATGCAGGCAACGATGAGGTGTTGGAAAGAATGGCAACGAAAAGGAAATTAATATTGAGGATCAGGAAGAGACAACTGAAGTTCCTGAGACATGCAATAAGGAAGGAGAGCTTGGAGAACCTGATACTGACAGGGCAGATAGAAGGAAAAAGAGACAGAGGAAAGCAGCGGATAACATACCTGCAGGGCCTGATGACGGAACGGGGGTTGCGAGGTGTAAAAGAAGCAAACATACTAAGAGCCGCATGGGATAGGGAGACGTGGAGAACCATGATTGCTTACGTCCTGAAGGGACAGGGCACATAGAAGAAGAAGAAGAAAAAGAAGAAGAAGAAGAAGAAGAAGAAGAATCAATATAAAAATTTATGTGCGAAATTCGGACACTAATAAGAAGCTGTTGAAGTTAATTTTCGAAAACATATTCAATTTAAACCAAAATCCAAATCTCTAACTATTTCAACAGTAAAAGCGTGGGACCTAAATGCCAACCAAGTAGCAGGTTTGAATTATCTCTATCTATAATTGCTAATTATGATGATTTATAAAGTTTCAAACATATTTAAAATTTAATCAAATCACTCGATTTCTTCGGTTATTTATTTAATATGTAAAGACTCTATTTATAAATTTGAAGAGCCTAATACACATCACTAAGATTTTTAAAATAATTTAAAAAATTTAATGTTAAACTGTACAGTTTCTTTAAACTATAGAAAATTATAAGAGACTTATCAACGTTTCTTAACTTCGATGAGCATACAGGAACCGACCTTTCAAAGTGATGTGTCGTAGACCCGAAAGCGACAGCTGAAGTTTCAGAAAAATATATGTTCTTGGGACACGTAATGAAAAAAGAGGGCCCAGAGAATCTGATACTCATAGGAAGAATGGAATGGAAGAGAGACAGGGAAAGCAGCGCGAAACATATTTGATATGCTTGGTTAACTGGATGGCAGATGGGGTTTGGGAGAGATACCAAGAGGAAAAATATTGACAAGAGGCAGGGCCAAGTGAGATTCCATGATCGCCTACGTCCTGAAGAGACACGGCACAAGAAGAAGAAGAAAAAAAGAAAAAGAAGAAAAAGAAGAAGATACTGAGTAATTACTGCTTGAAAAAGTTGATATTAACATACCATATTGAACACAAAAGAAGCCAGTGAAAAGCAGTAAATACATTACATAATGATTTTGTGCGAAAAGCTACCAGAGTTTAAACAAATAGGAATGGTAATGGGGAAGAATTTACAGGAAGTTGTGGAGTGACATGACCATCTAGTTCTTGAAATAACTTGGTAAATTAAAGAGGGAGAATGACTTAACTTTAAGAATTTCGGAAATAATTTTTTTTTTCTTCATGTCTCATTTTACTTGAAATTATTCCCCCTCGTATTAAAAAACAAAAAAAAAATTAAATAATAAAATAAAATAAAAATGATGGCGAATTGCAGCGATCCTCTTGAGAAGCACAAGAAAGGGCATGTCTTAGACAAAGGGCAATAATTGCTTATGTCATAACTTTTACGCATTGCTTTTTAGAGAAAAACCGCCTTTGGTAGGTAGGGATGGCAGATAGGCTTTGACAGATCCATCCAGGAGTTTAAAGAAGAGAGAAAGAATAAAAAAAGAAAAGAAGGACCAAGGAAGGAAAAAAGGAATGAGTCTCTGGAAATGTTTCATTTTCCCAATAGTTTCAAATTCAGAGAATTTCAACAATAATAGTAAAAACAGGAAATTTAATTTAAAACCAAAACCTTTTATTAATATTACTCGTTAATAATGTCATGGTTTTGCTTTTCGAATTTTCTAAAGAATCTAAATTCTTAAGTTAACAATTGAATAATTTTTTTTTCAGCTTCTTCTTCTTCGTTTTTTTATGTGCCCTATCCTTTCAGGACGTAGACGATCATGGCTTTCCACGTCTCTCTATCTCTTGTGGCTCTTAGCACGCTTTCTCCTGTTGCACCATGCAACCCTTGTTCCATCAACCACCTGATCAGGTCCTTCAAATATGTTATCCGCTGCTTTCACCTGTCTCTTTTTCCCTCTATCTGGCCTGTTAGTATCAGGTTCTCCAAGCCCTCCTTCCTCATTGCATGTCCCAGGAACTTTAGCTGTCTCTTCCTGATGCTCAGTATTAATCTCCTTTTCGTTTTCATCCTTTCAAAATACTCATTATTGCTCAGATGCACAATCCATGATATCCGCAGCATCCTTCTGTAGAACCACATATCAGTTGCTTCAAGTTTTTCCTTCATCTTCGATGATATTGTCCAGCATTCACTGCCATATTGTAGAACTGACATCACATAGCAATCTAGTATTCTCTTCTTTGTTTCTAGCGAAATTGTCTTGTTTCTTGATGCTTTACTCAACTTATGAAATGCTTTATTCGCCATGCCAACTCGCCTTCGGATCTCTGTGTCGCACTTTTCGTCTTATGTTAGAACACTTCCCAGGTATTTAAATTTTTGTACCTGCTTCATTTTTGCGAGTTCCATAACTATAAAATGTCCTTGCTAATTCCCTTATTGCATCTATTTGAGCATAACAACTTTGAACAAAATATTGCAATAATAATAGCAAGTTTTAATGTATCCCATTATCTAAGTCGTTGGTACAAATAAATATAATTAGTTTAGTAAGTCTTTCTATTTCACTGAAGCAAACGTACAACACTCATCTCTCGATTTTTCATCTTATTTATCACTGAAAGCAAGTAGCACCTCTTATATGCCTTTCTACATCTGATGTGAACATTAAAATGGATGAATGAGTCTGAGTTTTGTTTTAAGGCTTATCAACCTCTGTTGGTTATTTAATGCCAAAAAGGTAGGGTTTTAAGGTATTTTTATGTTCTCTTATAGCTAGAAGGCTGATTTAGTCAGATTTTTAAAAAACTTTATTTTGTTTTTATTCTTTTTTTATTTAAAAAAACTGAAAATGTCTTGTAGTTTTGTATTCAAAAATGTTTTGCTGAGAATAATTTTCTCCTTCAAAAATATGTTGTAGTATTAATTTTTTCTGCAAAAATGTATTGTTGGTAATATTTTTTCTTCAAAAATGTATGTTTTTCTATAAAAGTCTATTTTTATGTATATATTTCTGTAAATATCTGATGTTTGTAAGAGATACCAAAAGGAAAAATGTTGAGAGAGACAAAATACAGAGCTAAATGGAAATCCATGATCGCCTACGTCTTGAAGGGACATGGCACAAATGAAGAAGAAGAATGTATGAGGTTTGTCTGTAAAGTTTGAGGACTTGTGTCACAAACAATTTATTTTATTTCGAAACGACAAGCTTTATTTTTTGCCCATCAACGTAATCTCCTCGTGTCTAACGGAGTTTTCCATGATTTTTTGATGTCCTTCAGCTCTGTCGTTGCGGTCCTCTTGATTGCATCTACGCATTCAAAACGGGCCTTCTTGAGTTTTGGAGGAAAAATTTGTCATACGGAAATAGACCAAGGGAATAGGAAAATTGCTTCAATATAGCGAGGTTCGTCTCGATCAGAAACTGTTGGATACTCAGGGCTTTGTGAGCAGGTACATTGTCGTGGTGAAGCAGAAACAATTTGACCTGCCAAAAAAGCATATGAAAAAAATGCAATGATTGCAGAAAATTTAGATAATACCATCCGCTTATCCTTCTTTTGTCCATAGGTCATTCAGAATACACAATTCTGTTACATTTCAGGCATTTTTTTTTTAATCATATCACCCCAAGCAAGGCGATAATGCCACTGATGCGCAGTGGGCTACGTAAGGGTACAAAGAATGGAAAAGAGAAAGCCGGAAACCACATCCTAAACAGGGAACAAGGGATGAGCCTCTTCACCTGTTCAATAGACGTGGGTGGAGTGTATTTCATTAAATATTCCTTCATATATCCAAAGCACATCTTACAATGGTTGAAGCTATATATTATACTAGCATCATAGCCCGTCGATGCCTGTGCAACTCAGAACAATAGGACTCGGTTATATAAAAAAATAATTATATAAAAAGATGTTGTTTTAAAATTGGTAAAAAATTCCGTTAAAAAATCTATTTTCTTTTGTTTTGCGTATACGTGATTTGATGTTTGGTGTGACATTGTAAACAACATTGCGTTTGTTTTGTTTCAAAATTACGGGAGAAAATATTTACATTTTTTGTTGACTAAATGAATTTAGCATAAAAGAAATTTATTTATTTTGTTTTACTGAAATTAGAAATATAAAAACTATTACTCTCTCAGTTCAGAAATATTCGAAGAATATTTAAAAACTGTAGAAATATAAAAACTATTACGCTCTCAGTTCAGAAATTTTTTAAAAAATATTTCTTTTCTTTCAAAATTACGGGGCAAAATATTCACAATTTTTGTTGACCAAATGAATTTTTAAAACGTTGAAATAAAAATTAAATATAAAGGCTCATTTTTTTCGTCGCGTTTAATACGTGTGATTTGATTTCTGTGACGTAATCTAGCAACCATCTTAGATCTTAGATATTTTACGGAGCAAATGTAAACAATCTGCACCATTGGCCAAAAAGTGCGAAAGAGAAAATTGCTTAACTTAAATTCAAAAAGTATGTGTCGACCTGGCTTCCCTGTAGATATGTGTCCCTAGAAAGTTTGAATGGCATAGCTTAAAAAATGTAGGCGTGCATAGGGAACAGTCACACACAGACTCACAGATTGCCTTTTATATATAAAGATGTTGTAATTTCTAAAAGAACTGAGAGATTTTAGTTATTGATTCGACATATTTTTATCTCTAAAATTTTAATTTCAATGAATATTTGCATTTGAGTAGGTCCACCGTTTATTTCAAACAATTTTTATTTCGTCTGCCTGCATACTCTAAAAAAATAGAAACTATTAAAAATGTTAACCTCTCGTCTCCTAGCAGGATTTGCACCCGCATCTCTCGTTTGCAAAAGAAACCACTATCTGATCTGGTGTAATATATTAACTTGAATGTAGATAAACTGGTGGATGTAATTAACATATACATCCGGCCCGGTGGATATGATTGACAAATATATCCGGCCGTAGATAAAGTTAGCAAAGTGACAACCGGAAATTAGGGTGTGTAAGCGTTGTATCATGGCTCGTACCATGTGACATCCAGTCTCCCGGATGTATAAAAGACAATGTGCGTTTAGCACGTGGAGTTATCATTATCACGGACCTTGTGAAGTAACACCTACTACTGCGAGAGACTGTAAATAGTGTATAAACCTCTTGGTTGTACCACTCTTGTAATAAAGTAGTTTATCGACATTTCACTCTCTCTCTCTTCATTCCACGATACAAGAGTAAGCAGTGACCAATGGAAAACAAACATTGCGTTGTTGAAGAGGTGTGACCATGTGTGTCGCCTGGAAGTTTAAAATATTTAAAATCTAGAATTTTGGCTGAAATGATCGCCGCTGTCTTCCGATTCTTGACGGCCTCTTCGTGTGCGCGAACTCTTTCCGACTTCATTCCTGCTCCGCAAAAGCGTCATCGTCGAAGAATAGAAGTATAAGATTATATTGTTACATATTCATGTTCCTTGTTATTTTCCAATGGTAGTATACAGCACTAGTGCGCTGAGACCGCTCGATTACAAAGGGCTTCACAATAAAGAAAGGTTCTAGTTTTTTTTTCAAAGCAATTTAATTATTTAGACTTTCTCGAAAGGCATATTTGCTCAGATTCGTATCCAAAACTTTGACAAAGCAGTTTCTAAAGAATTAATTGATTTTAATGGATACATTTTCTTTAATAATTTCTGTCGAATTTTCCGGCTGGTAGACTTAATGAACACCGTTTAAAATAAACTTTGAAGTCATTATTTCCGTTCATTTCTTTCTTTTTTAGTCTAACATATTTGTACTTCTACTCTCTTTCAAGACATTATCTATGTAAATCTCACGCTATAATCTATCTAAATCTCGAAACATCATCTATGTAAATCTATATCAGATTTTCAAATCGGAAAGTCTCTCTAATGACGCCTTCGTACAGGGCAATGCTTTAATTATTTCATCCAAAGCAAGGCAGCCGCACCGCTATTGATGCGCAGGGGTCTACATAGAAGAAAAATAATCTCTGTGAACGTTACAGCTAATTTCTGACATCTTTTGATTGTAATACGCAAAAAATTACCTGTGAGTATGAACGGATTTTATTAAAAATAAGCAAACATAATGATTGCAATTTATTTAATCTGACATGTTTAAAAGAAAATTTGCTGCCTAAATGCACTTGTTTTAAAAGACAAAATATATAAAGAGCTACAAAATGAAGATGTGGAGAGCCTTGATCATTCACATCCTGAAGTGAAATGTAATATAGAAGAAGAATGATCAAAAAACGTGGAAGAACCAACCATCCGGACGATCTTTGTTTTTGTCTTGCATATTATGCCCTTACATTGTCATGCTGGAGAATAACACCTTTGGGTTTACCAAAGCAGAACACTTTCCACTTAATGCATTGTTTACACGGTCAGGTTGCTGGTAAAAGAAAATGCTTACAGGATCCCAAAATGCTAACTATAGTTCGGAGAAACCAAAATGAATTAAGTAAAGAAATTAAAATAACTGGGAAGTTTTTTCACAGCAGATGGAAAGTGCGTCGTTGAGATCCAAAGACGCATTGGCATGGTAAAGGACGCATTTCAAAAGCTAACCAGAGAAAGAAATCTAATTGGAAACAACGAAATCATTGCTGGATTGCTATGTGATATTTCTCCTGCTGTATCGCAAGGATGAAGGAGATGCTTGAGGCAGCAGAAATGTGGTTTTATATATGGATGCTGAGGATACCAGAAATTGAAAACTTAAGCAACGATGAGGTGTTGGAGAGGATGCAAACGAAAAGAAAACTCATACTTAACATCTGGAAGAGGCAGATGAGTTTCCTGGGTCACGTAATTAGAAAAAAAGGCCTGGAGAATTGAATACTCACAGAGCGGTTAGAAGGAAAGAGAGATTGGGAAAGCAGCGCGAGGCGTGCTTAATAGTCCCGAGCAAATGGATGGCGGAGCGTCGGTTTGGAGAGATACCAAAAGGAAGAATACCACGGAACAAGAGACAGAGACAAGTGGAGGTCCATGGTCGCCTGCATCCTGAATGGACACAACACTTGAATAAAAAGATTTCGTCATAGATTTCAGCTTTCATATTCCACCAGAACGAAAACAAGTACCTCTGTAAACGGAGTCTCAGTTTTGGTGTATGGTGTTCTTTTGATCAATTTGTGATTAGCAAAGTCTGTATTTTTTTCGTTTTTGGTTTGACAGACAAAAGGAATTTTTCATCACCCCTAACAACGCGATGCAAAAAAAAAAAAAATTAAAAGTTGGCATTCTTGGTTATAAGAACTGCAAGTGGTGGAATCATATGTTCGGTTCTTAAGCAGAATCTCACGAGGAATCCAAATTTTGTCTTTGCATGTGTTCCAAAATAAACTATGAAATACACTATAAATGACACATTGAAGAGATAAAAATCTATATCTTGATACGTTTTCCTTATCAGTCGAATTTAGCTCTGCTTTAATGACGCCGTAATTCATAGCCGTGAAATATATACTTACATTCAGAATTCAACAATAAAAATAATAACATTAAAATCTGTGGCGCTATACAAAGCATGACTATCTTGACTTCTAATCCTCATTGATTGTCGGTATTCATACATAGAGCCTTTTGAGACCCAAAGGATAACGAAATTATGCCTCTCTTACACGGAAGCACACTCTAATTCGCCTGCACTCGTCTTAATTTATTTTATATATATTTTAGCAACCTTTTCATAGCTTGACGTAAACTTATTGCCAGTCCTTGAAATAAACTTCAATACTTTTATGGGGACTCACCCATATGACACATGAACTGTGCCTCTTCTACAAATACTTTCATGGCTTCTGCTCTGACGAACTTAAATCACTGGTGCCCCCTAGATGTGAATTTGCACGAGATACTAGACTGGCAACTAGGTCCCACCTTTTTACAGTGAAACCGATGAAATGTAATCGCAATTTCTACTCCAACAGCTTCTTTCCTCGCACTTCCCGCCTGTGAAATACCCTACCGCATGCTTGCTTCCCCGACGGCTACAACCTCCAGGAGTTTAAATGTAAGGTCAATAGACACCTCCTAACACACTAACTCACACCCATTCTTTCCAACTCTCTCCCTATGTACATCCTAACTCGTCTATCGCCCTGTGTAACCACCTGCGCTATATTGGCAGTGGAATGCCTTGCTTGGGGTGACATGATTAAAAAAAAAATCCACTTTTCACCGGATTCGAAAATTCACAAAAGAACATCACGGATCATACAAAATATGGAGAACTATGATAGGAACGGGAATATGATTCTACTCGATGTCAACCCAAACATGCTTGGCAATGTCCGTCGGGATATCGTGCGAAATAAAAGAATCAGAAACGCAGAAACAGATGAGACAGAACTGACAGTGGGAATGAATAATATGATAGGGGACGAGGTAAAAACTAAAATACATTATCTATCTATCTATCTATCTATCTATCTATCTATCTATCTATCTATCTATCTATCTATCTCAGTCTGTTCATTATCTATCTATCTATCTATCTATCTATCTATCTATCTATCTATCTATCTATCTATCTATCTATCTATCTATCTATCTCAGTCTGTTCATTATCTATCTATCTATCTATCTATCTATCTATCTATCTATCTATCTATCTATCTCAGTCTGTTCATTATCTATCTATCTATCTATCTATCTATCTATCTATCTATCTCAGTCTGTTCATTATCTATCTATCTATCTATCTATCTATCTATCTATCTCAGTCTGTTCATTATCTATCTATCTATCTATCTATCTATCTATCTATTATTTTAAATCAATTAGCACTAAGCATGGAATTTTATTGCCACTGGTGTGCAGGGGATTACATAAGAGGAAAGCGATAAGAAGAGGGACAAGTTACAGGGTGTATCAGGAAGTGGGTAAGAGAAAGATGAGAATACTGATTATCTATCTATCTATCTCCAGCTCTTCATATCTATCTATCTATCTATCTATCTATCTATCTATCTATCTATCTATCTATCATCTTAAATCAATTAGCACCAAGCAAGGAATTTTACTGCCACTGGTGTGCAGGGGATTGCATAAGAGGAAAGCGATTAGAAAGAGGGACAGGTTACAGGGCGTATCAGGAAGTGGGTAAGAGAAAGATGAGAATACTGATTATCTATCTATCTATCTATCTATCTATCTATCTATCTATCTATCTTAAATCAATTAGCACCAAGCAAGGAATTTTACTGCCACTGGTGTGCAGGGGATTACATAAGAGGAAAGCGATTAGAAAGAGGGACAGGTTACAGGGCGTATCAGGAAGTGGGTAAGAGAAAGATGAGAATACTGATTATCTATCTATCTATCTATCTATCTATCTTTTTTTTAAATCAATTCGCACCAAGCAAGAATTTTGCTGCCACTGGTGTGCAGTGGATTAAATAAGAGGAAAGCGATGAGAAAGAGTGAAGGGTTATAGGGGTGTCAGGAAGTGGGTAAGAGAGGGATGAGAATACGGATTATCTATCCTTCTGTCTATCTATCTTTTTTTTTTACAATCATATCGCACAACGCAAGGACTTTTACTGCCACTGGTGTGCAGAGGATTACATAGAAGGAAAACGATGAGAATGAGAGACAGGTTACAGGGTGTGTCAGGAAGTGGGTAAGAGAATGATGACAATACTGATTATCTATCTATCTATCTATCTATCTATCTATCTATCTTCTTTTTTTTTTACAATCATATCGCACCAAGCAAGGACTTTTACTGGCACTGGTGTGCAGGTGTTTAAATAAGAGAAAAGCGATGTAAAAGAGTGAAGGGTTATAGGGGTGTCAGGAAGTGGGTAACAGAAAGATGAGAATACTGAACATCTATCTATCTATCTATCTATCTATTTTTTTTAAAATTAATTCGCACCAAACAAGGAATTTTACTGCCACCGGTGTGCAGGGGATTACATATGAGGAAAGCGATGAGAAAGAGGGACAGGTTACAGGGCGTATCAGGAAGTGAGTAAGAGAAAGATGAGAATATTGATTATCTATCTATCTATCTATCTATCTATCTATCTATCTTTTTTTTTTACAATCATATCGCACCACGCAAGGACCTTTACTGTCAAATGAATAATATGATAGGGGACCAGGTAAAAACTAAAATAAACGAGATACAAAATAATAATCTCTCAGGAAATAGGACTAAGGAATATACATGGGACATAAACTGCAGTTATTCAGATTATGTAACTGAGCATGAGTCAAACGCCATTAGGGCAGAATCCCTCGAAAACAACAGACGTGAAATGACCGAAGCGAAAAATAATATCATTCATGTAATCGGCTGAGATACTCAAACACAAACGTCAGCAGCATCCAAAAACTCATAAGACAAAGTCCAATAAACATATTGTGCAAATATACACTGCATTGCACACACTGTTAACGGATAATCCACTGGGAAACATCAGTCGGTCAGAAGTGCCATACGTGATACACACTTAGGCGATCATATCTGGAAAGATACATGACTGACAAGAGCAGAAAATTATCCCGCAGTAGGTTGCCATTACTTTGTGCAGTAGACTGGTTGCCAGTCAAGGTTATAGAATCCAATCTGTCCTGTTATATAACCCATAACTTGAGGGAGGAGAAGGATTATGGATTAAAGTAAATAATCTTACATACACAACAGCTTTAGCAGCTACTAGAAAGCTTGTTTTTTATAATCGTGTCGCCTCAAGCAAAGCATTTTACAGCCACTATTGTGCAGGGGGTTATGTTATGAGAAAGAGTAACAGGTTACAGGTTGTGTCAGGAAGTGGGTAAGAGAAGGATGAGAATACTGATGAGAGTGGAGTGGACGAAGAAAAGAGCATGAGAGAGAGGATGCAAGTTAGTAAGACAGGGGATGACTATTGACATTACATTTGAGTCCTTGAAGATTGTAGCAGTCGGAAAAGCAAGTAAGCGGGACGAAAATCCACAGGCGAGAAGTGCGAGAAAAGAAGCTGTGAAGTAGAATTAGCGTTTACAATTTATTGGTTTCACAGTGAAAGAGTGGGACCTAGTTGCTAATCTTGTGTCTCGAGTAAATTCATATATAGAGGGCACAAGGGAGCCAAGTTCATCGGAGCAGAAGCCATGAAAGTATTTGAAGAAAAGATACAGGGAAGACAGACAGCGTCGGCGAGAAACCGACTGTAGCTTAGCAGCCAAGTCGGGATCGATTATATTACAGATTCTCCGGTGGATTTTGTCAAGGAAACCTAGGTGGATAGCAGAAGCTCCAATGAAAATATCGAACAATAAAAAGAGCCACTTGGAAGGCAAGATTGAAGCGAGAAAGAAAAAGAAATCAGATGTTAGTTATCGATACTTGATAAAGTCTAACGAAACACAAATGTCTCGGCACGCAAATGCAGAAAGACCCAGAGAAGGTATAAAATTAAATTGTTAAATGAAAATCCATCAATTAAGGAAATACTAAAAGAGAAATTGCAATTAAAGGCACAAGAACACGGCAATACGACAAGCATTGTAGGGCCTCTTTTATATGCTGTCTCCTTTCAAGACGTAGGCGATCATAGCCTTCCCCATTTCCCTAACAATAGAGGCTCTTATCACGCTTCTGTTACCCCACCCGAACCCTGCTTCGCCATCCACTTAAATTTCTCTAAACACAGTACGGGAATGTGAAAAACCATTTTATATCTAAATCACCCCATAGACACTGCATACCCAACCACCTGAATACCCGCGTGGAATCTTTCAAAGAAACTCCCTGTGACCCCTTCTATTTTGTTTGTCCTTGATCCAACTTACGCATGACTTAAACAATAATAGCTATGGACCAGGGCGGGGGACAACTGGCATTTAAGTCGTAACTTCCTGGCTGGGATGAAAGCATTGATACCAAATTTAACTCAAGAGGAGATCTCGGACACACAGTTTTCAACGGGAAGACTAAAAACTTTGTTCCAAGGAACGTCACACAAGAAATTGTGGAACGACTCCCAGTCAGCTCTTTGGTAGCAGTAAGATATTCTGCTGGTCGAAAGTTTCTGGGGTAAGGGATGTGGAAGGAGATATTAACGGTAAGCACAGCAGGATCAGAGTTGCCAAGAGGGAAAATCTTCATGACATGGCAAGAATCAGGGATAGAATTGAAACAGAGATCTAGCAGTGAGTCAGTTCCATTATGGTTATTAGAGAAACGCGTGGGGAAATCCACCACTAAGGTAAGGCATTGAGTGACTGAAAAGTTTATGGTATGGGCACCAGCAATATCTACGACACAGTTTTTCCACCAATTGGCGTGGTGAGCATTAAAGTCTCTAAACACAAATATATGAGCAAACGGATGAGAGGAAATGGCCTTATCTATATTGTTCGAGATGCTGTCAAGTACGAGACAGGCAGGAGATGAAGAAGAGAGGTAGAGAAAAAAAGATAACTAACCGAGCTTAGAGAGAGAGAGAGAGAGAGAGAGAGAGAGAGAGAGAGAGAGAGATACAAGCAGGAATGGTCTTGAGATTCAAGAGAAATTACGCTAGCGAGATAGATGTTCACTGACATAAACACCAATTCAATACATATGAACATTGGAGTCCTTCCTAAAGAAGGGAAAGTAATCATGGATATAGAAATTAGAGTAAGGTATAGACGTGTCAAGGTTAGTTTCACAGAGAGCTAAGATGTCAGGTGAGTTTACTTGGAGGAAGGATTCCTTAATACAAGTTATGAAAGCTCTTACCGAGTGTTGTCTCTTTAACACTGCCTTATTTTATTTTTTGCAATAGTTATGCCGTCAAGTTGTGAAGAATATATATATATATATATATATATATATATATATATATATATATATATATATATAACTCTTCAGCAATGTAGTGAGTTCTTTCGGTGTCTGGCGTGTATATACACCGCTTATATATAACAGGCTAATCAGGGGTTAGCGACTCCGACTGACACCAAATCGGTCAAGTTTCGATCTCGGTCGGAGGCAAAGGGATGTGTAGCCACTCTGATGAGCAGTGATACAGAGAAACAGGCCTGTATGTTGATGACGAATATATATATATCCCTACTGTCACGATCAGGGGGTTTGGATTATTTTCTTTTTCTTGTGTCTTAATGGAAGGTACTCAATAGTTGGTACATCAATATATATTTTGCCATCATTTTAGACGGCATATCATTATAAATATTTAGCTGTCATTTTTGCACGTGCCCACTCGTGGCGTAATAATAATAATGACTAAAAAGGTGGATCCTGTCAAGGGAGGCGAATTTACGAGTAAGTGAATGCAAGGAATGTAACTGGAATTCGAATTCGGCTCTCCGATTTCTCGTTCCGTGCCGATATCCACTGCATTACAACGCACATTCTTATTAATATTTACTATTTTATAAAACATTGTCATAAATAATGTAGATAGAAACTCTAATAAATACATAGTTTATTATTTTGCTACCAGTTTAAAAGATAAAAAAATGCTTAAATTTACTTTCATGTGTTCAGGTTTTATTACAATTCTTTTCACCGCTTTTTAAAACAACATTTTTAAGGGAAGAAGGTAGTTTAAATAAAAGCGGTGTTACGGGGAAAAATCTCTTTTTTAAACTTCGTTCTTTAGAGGGAATGAAGATCCATGTTTGCCCAGTTTTTAGTAATTTTGTGTGATGAAATATTCGTTTTGTCTCGTATATCGTAAAAAAACCCCGCATAGAACCATCTAACGAAATACACAAAAAATCATTTGGAACAAGCGAATAAACATCTCATTTTTAACTTAAAATATAGTACATTTTGTTAAACAATGTTAAGTAGTATATTTTTTTATTGGAAAATTCCGAATGATAAGCGAATTGTGAAATTCTTTTAAACACAGTTGCGCCAATATAAGAGAAAGGTCTTGAAGTCATTCAAATGTTACCTTGTCTCTATTGTTCATGAGTCCCAAGGGAGTCAGAGGTGTCAGCGAAAACACAAACACATACCTTTCCCCGTCACATCGTTCGTACATTTTTTCCAGTATTCTTTTTAAATACCAGATCAAACATAGACTCGATATACGTTTTTTTTATCCGTTGCATTTCTGCTATATTCATTACTACAGGAAAATTATCAATTCTACTTATCCTTCTAACTGGAAAGTCCTGCTAATATATTTAACATTTGTAATGATATTTTCGAGAACATTTCCTAATGTCGTTAAAAGAATTTTTTTTCAATAAATTGAGTATTGTAATTTTCTTTGTTGATTTGAGAAACAACTGACGAAGAAAACTCGTTAAGGAATTGTCAAAAGAAGTTGTTTAAAATTGCTGATATAAATCGCAATGTATGTTCATTGCTTTTGATTCTATCTATCTATCTATCTATCTATATATATATATATATATATATATATATATATATAAAAGCATCTTAGTGTCTGTCTATCTATGTATCTATCTAAGCCTGTTTAGTATCTATCTATCTATCTATCTATCTATCTATCTATCTATCTATCTATCTATCTAACCCTGTTTAGTATCTATCTATCTATTTATCTAACCCTGTTTAGTAGCTATCTATCTATCTAACCCTGTTTAGTAGCTATCTATCTATCTAACCCTGTTTAGTAGCTATCTATCTATCTATCTATCTAACCCTGTTTAGTAGCTATCTATCTATCTATCTATCTAACCCTGTTTAGTAGCTATCTATCTATCTATCTATCTAACCCTGTTTAGTAGCTATCTATCTATCTATCTATCTATCTATCTATCTATCTATCTATCTCAGTCTGTTCATTATCTATCTATCTATCTATCTATCTATCTATCTATCTATCTATCTATCTATGCCAGTTCATTATCTATCTATCTATCTATCTATCTATCTATCTATCTATCTATCTATCTATATAAGCAGTTTAGTATCTGTCTATCTATGTATCTATCTAAGCCTGTTTAGCATCTATCTATCTATCTATCTATCTATCTATCTATCTATCTATCTATCTATCTATCTATGTTCCTGTGTGTCTATTGGCATTTATCTCTATCACTCTCCGGTGCGTTTCACTTTTATATGCAAACAGAATTTTTCTAATTTTCGTCTGGTTGACTGTATGTATTGTCACAAATCTTTAATAAAACGGTCGGAAGTAATGGCAAGCTCGACGATGCGCAATGTCAAGTGATTCTGCGCAATCATAAACAACTGGCAGTAATTTTGGTCATATCACTTCTTTTGCATCGTTCCAAATTATATGCAAGATGGGCTGTAAAGCATTTTTGATTAACGATGAGGAGGTAAAAATTGTTGAAATGGTTTATGAAGGAAGAGCTACGTCGAGTGGAATTTGTTTAAAATCTTGCAAGAGGCCACCGTACCATTAAGATATTCATCTGTGAACAGAGCTTTACGCGTCGACAAAGGTAAGTCACGTGGATTCTTGTTTCTCGCTCGATGGGGGCAGGAAATGTATATAAGCACCCACTTAAGTGTGGCAAAGAGTTAATTGCTGTTAGTGGAACTCCCAGAATTCTTAAATCCTGATGATAGCACACCTTCACGTGTTATGAAATGTGCAGTAAGCCCCGACACCGATTGTTCTCGATAATCACGTTTCCAGGACTGAAAGTTATTTAAAATGATATTTTTGTGTGAATTTCAGAAGAATAAAACTTTTAGAGAAACCTTTTGAAAACATTTGGGCAGTGTATTCTTCGGTTTGGAATGAGAAATCAGAGAGCCGAGTTCGAATTCCAGTCAAATTCCTTGCATTCTCTTACGTACAAATATCCTTGGGAATAGTATTAATCCGTCACTTCCCTCCAACTATGGGTTAAATAATAGAATAGATTAGATTCTATAGCCTTGGCTGGCAACCAGTCTACTGCAGAAAGCAGTGGCCACTTACTGCGGAATAATTTTCGGCCCAGTCAGTAATGTCTCTTTCGAGACATGATCGCCCAAAGCGTGTATCACGTATGGCAATTAACTGACTGACTGATTCTGTGTGAACACTCGCACATGTCATCTGTGGTTTAAAAGGTTTAAAAATGATGAGTGTGTTTTAAATTTGTAAGCTAGATTTTCATGTTTTTTTTAGAAAATCAAGATCTCACTCCATGTAAAAGAAGGAGTTTGCCGTGACACGGAAAATTAAATTTATAGATTTGATCCCTTTTTGAGCATTTAATTGAAAAACTTATATATATATATATATATATATATATATATATATACACACATCACTGCATGTTTCATTAAATAATATAGACAAGTTTTGTCTATTTATATTATGTAAATTCTTTTCATTTCGTCTGATAAGTTTAATAGCATTATTATTGAAAGTAGAGAAAAAAGTCACAATATCGATGAATGTTTTTAATCCTATCTGAGCTTTCGGCTTATATCAGCCATTATCAAAGATGACAGTTATATTAAGTGTATTAAACAGTTCGCGGAGAAACAGTAGTGGTAGTACGTTTTCTTTGTATGGAAGATTTTCAAAGCACAACGAACACGTGCGTACGATACGAGACGCTGGAAGCGAAAATCGCACCACAGTTTATGACGTCACACGTGACTACGCGAGAATGAAGGAGAGAAGTATTAGTATGGAAAGCCATTGGGATAACCAATAGCTTCTGTTATTATTATTGGCATTTAAGAATGTTTGTGAAGATTTCGTAGGTATATATATTGTATATTTGGGACTGATGAAGCAGCTTGTATTTTTCCAAAGGCCGAAATAAACTCGAGATTTATAACCCTTTAAGTATGCATTGAGTTTCATTTCAATATTTCATATTGGTCTAGATAATATAATCAAGCTATCTAATTTTGTCTATAAATATTTTATATTAATTAGATACATTTTTGCTCTTCGTTTTTACGGGTTTGTCATTATTTCATCTATCTATCTATCTATCTATCTATCTATACACACAAACACAAATATATATATATATATATATATATATATATATATATAGGGAGTTCAAAAGTAGACAAAAATAGTGGGAAAAGTTTGTGTAACAGCTTTATTATTACAATGGTCTTTATTATAACCATGGCATTTGTATTATTGTACACAATAAAATGTAATCGTCAATATAATCATTGTATTAGTAAATATAATTGTACATCTAATCTCAAAATAATGTTACAATTTACTGTCCTCCTACTTTTGAACCACGCCCTCTGTCTTTCTCTCTCTCTCTCTCTCTCTATATATATATATATATATATATATTATTGTTTAGTTTGATGTGGGATGGATGAAGAGGTGTTAGGGTGTTTTTCTGAAATGATTTTGGGGAGTTTATGTAGTTTTGGGATAGTGTAGAATGTTGTTGTTTTAGAGTTCTCAGGAATAAGAGATTTTATTTTATTTTTTTATGTTGTATTTCAGGTTCTGAATGAAAAGTGATAATTCTGTTTTGTAAGTGCTAGTCGGATCTAGAGGTAAGGGTACATAGAATCTGTTATTTTGAAGTTGTGATTCTGCTTCTTTAAAATAGCTGTTAGTGTCTAAGATGGTTATAGCTCTGCCCTTATCGGCTGGTACGATAATTATGTCTCGGTTGTTTTTAAGTGTATAGATGACTTGGTGTTATATTTTGGATAAGTTGTGTTTTTTTATTTGATGTCCTTTGTTTTTTAAGGAGTTATTCATGTGTTGTCTGGCTTTGTTGGAATTTTGATCCAAGTGTTGTTTACGTCCGCTTGGTGGAGTCCATAGAGTGTTATTCTTCGTAAGAGGAAGTTTGGAGCATAAAATATACCTTTAGAACATGTTCAATCTACAATCTACTACAAAGTGAACATTTTGTTTCGACATTGAAAGGACAATGTCTCATTAGGTAGTAAACCTTATTTTTGAGAAGATACGGAAAATTCGCTTCCTTATATTGGTAAACTTTTGTGTGCAAGGTAAAGGGGGTAGAGAAAGTGAGAAACTAGAATGTGGAATAGTAATGGGGGGAAATGGGGGAAATAAAAAATAAAAAGAGGAAAACGGGAGAGAAAGAGAAGAGGCTAAAAGATACATGATGAAGGATAAAGAAAGGCTCCAGGTTTAAAGTAGAAAGTAAAATATAGTCACATACAACCATTTGACGACCCCGTGTCTGAGCTTAACAAATAGGAAGAAGTAAGAAAATGCATAGAGGTGGGAAGAAAGTGAGAAAAGATTAAAGAAGAAGGGAGGGGTGTGGGAGACAGCATAATTGGCAAAGACGTAGCGGTTTTTAATACTCTGGCCTGGAATAGAGAGTGATTAAAAATATTTATTTTAGCGAAGTATAAAACTACAAACTTTTGGCGTTCTTCAAAAAGATGGTGAAATCATGTCCATAAAAAATAAAAATAAAAATGAACCCCAATTTAAAATTAAAACTGAAGGGAAAAAAATTTAGTTAAAGTAGAATTTCAACCTATTTTTTAAAGCTTTCACTAATCACCTGAATTGAATTCCAGTGCTTCAATTTTGAATCAAATATTAATTTTTAAACCTTTTTCCTCAGAAAAACGGTAACGAGTTGAGAAAATAGTTGTCATGAATTAAATTGTCAAACACCAAAGTTCAAATTGTGCACAATACCACGATTCCAAAATAGACCCGCCCTATTTTGGCATGGCCCACAAGCGATATACTCGAAAACGTCCCACTATGAATTAATTTTTTTTAAAAAGAAACCGTAATTAAATTAACGTCAAAGCATCGGAGATTTTGTGAAAAATATAATGTGTCCTGTTCAATATCTTAATCGAACTCAGCAATAGACGCGCTATGTTTAATTTAAGCAGTGTATCACATCAGTCAGCCTGAAGATGGAAAAATCTCAATCGGAGGCTGATAGACGTAAAAGTCAGTATTTAAAATATAAATAAAATAGGACTGTTAAAAATACGAGTGACCATTATAATAAAGTTTGATGTAATAGAAATTTCGAGATAAAAATGAATCAATTCTTTAAAAAAAAAAAAAAATATATATATATATATATATATATATATATATATACAGAGAGAGAGACAGACAGACAGACAGACAGACAGACAGTCAGACTGACAGACAGAGGATTAATGCGGAGAAAATTGTCACTTAACTGTGCAATGTTATACCGATTTCGAAGTTTCGCGAAAGCACCATTATGATGTCCTCATTCCTCAGGGCTGTTTGCTTTATCTGTTGTTGTTTTCCTTTTTTACTTATTTATATGGAGATTGGTGTAAGTTATTATCTTTGTATGTGAGTAGTTGTACAAATAGGTAATTGCTTTTTGTTGTGTTGATTTTTTTTTTAGTTTATTGTATTGTTTGCAGCGGGTGATTGTTTTATATTTCTTGTTATTGTGTTAATATCCATTTAGTGCAATTGATTGTTTGTTTGAATAATTGCTTTATAATGTCATATATACGAATAGAAATTGTAAAAAGAAGGCTGAAAACTGCCGCGTCTAAAAGATACAAACAAAAAAATGTCAGGTCTTCTCAGGAAAGTAGAGGAAATCTCATGGTCGTAACCCGGGTTGCAAGGTTGATTGTAATTTTATATATATATATATATATATATATATATATATATATATATATTACCGGCCATAATTATTAGGACACCCCAGTTTTTTTTTTTTTAAGAAATGATGTATTTCATACTAATTAAGTGGATAATTCTAAATGAAAATGAGTTTTTTGTGATTATTCTAAATGATAATTCTATATGAAAATAGGTTTTTTCTTATTATTACTTTGCAAAATTTTACAAAGCAAGGAAGCAAAGATGAACTCGTCCGAATCACCCTAAATTTCATGCATTCGTTCATTGATAAAACTGCAATATTGGAAATTAAATATTTATAAATTCATTTGATGCACATGTTATCCTGCAGTATTAACAAAAGAACCATTCTCTTTTTATTTACAATTGTTCACTTGAGCATAAATACTAAAAAAAATAATATGAAATGCATCATATTTTAAAAAATAGGGTGGCCTAATAATTGTGGTTGGTAGTGTACATGGCCTTACGATTGTTTGAATTTGAGTTTGAGTTTTGTTTAACGGCATATCAACCACTGTGGATTATTTAATGCCAAAAAGGTAAGATTTTAAGGTATTTTTTAATGTTCGGTTGTAGTGAGATGGTTGATTTAGTCAGATTTTAATGAATTTTTTGTTGCTTTTATTCCTCTTTTTATTTTAGAAAACTGAAAATGTTTTCTAGTTGTGTATTCAAAAATGTTTTGTTGAGAATAAGTTTTTTTTTTCAAAAATGTGTTATGGAAATAATTTTTTTTCAAAATTGTATTGTTGGTAATATTTTTCCTTCATAATGTATATTTTTCTATAAAAGTCTGTTTTATGTATATATTTCTATAACTGTATTTTTATACTTTCCTAGTGTTTTGACTCCAGGTTTAGGGGTTAACTATTTTCCCATAGCTGGGCCCCCTAACAGGTGCTACCACTCCGGGTCAAGGTGGACCTGGGAACAACAGCAATTAAGAAGTGGTTCCATGCTCCTTCTAACATCCCAGTCAGAGGCCTTGCCGCCGGATGCAGTTTACCGTCATGCCCAGGACCACCTGAAGATAGTGTTGAAGAATGAGTTTGAGATTGAGTTGTACATAGCACCCATATTTACGTTTATAAACACTCTGTATTTGATATTGAACACTTTTACCCTCTTGCATACCTGAAAAGTTTCTTTTTCCTATATATATATATATATATATATATAGAGAGAGAGAGAGCGAGTGAAAGTGATAGAAATAGAGATAGCGGGAGAATAGATGGCTGCATTAATTTTGCTTTCGTCGAGCTAATCGCTAGAAGAGACAGCTCTCTTCTTCACTTGGAAACAAACTGCGTGCCCATCACTTGACTTGAAGAGCCGTTTCTTCTGCAGGTGTCGTAAAACGACAATAAATGTCGGCAAGCGGCAATTGACGGGTTTTTACGTTCGCTGTTTATTGTACAGATTTGGTTACTGTGCCAAAGTCGCACTTCATCAATATATGCATAAACGCACCCACACACACATAGACACACAACAACACATACATATATATGTATGTTTACACACACACATACATGCACACATGTATATATGTATATACACACACGTATATATATATATATATATATATATATATATATACGAACACTGTTATTGTTTTATTAGCTTGCTTTAGCATTATATTATTTTGTAGTCATATAACCTGATATTATATGGCAGTTATATCGTTATGTTGTTTCCTGCAAAATATGAAAAAAAATCAGGTGCAGTGGTGTACTGGGTCTAAAAAATTAGTTGCTAGGAATCAAAGGGGGCACATTCACAACTATTATACTATCATTTTTTTTCATAAAGAATAAAAAAATTCAAAATATTTTTTCTCTTTGATAGGATTGTTGTCTGCATCTTTATTGTCGTATTTACGACGTTTCGGCCGTTGTACGCTTCGGTCATCTTCAGCTCGTATAGGTTGGAATTTAAAACTGAACTTAGTTGACTGGGGTAGATTGTTCGGCGGACCTGAAGCAGACTACCACCACGTTTAATTTCATTGTTTTTCTTTTTTTTTTCTTTTTACTTTTTTCAGCGCAGTCCTATCGATTACCACCTTAGCTTTACGATTGACAAAAAAAAAAAAAAAATATTTGAAAAATTTCAATATTTAAACATTTTCTGCCGGGGATCAGTTTTTCATATAATGTTATAGTAAATCAAGCCTCCATTTTGAACCAGTTGCCGGTACGACATTGCCGCTACCTGTAATTTGTTCATTATCAAATTTTTTGGACTTTTTTCAGTGTAATATATCTTTTACACCTTAAACCTTACGAATGACAAAAGAATTTGGAAAAATTTCAATATTTAGACAATTTTAGGTGGGAGACCAGTTTCTCATATAACCTTATAGTAGATTGAAAATTGAGGATCGATTTATTTTAACGTTGTATGAGAAATTGACCACACTCCAAATTTGTTTAAATATTGTAATTTTTCAAAATTCTTTTGATAATCGGAAAGTTTAAGTAACAATCGATAGGACTGCGTTAAAAAAAGTAAAAAAAAAAAAATGAAAAACAAAGAAATTAAACGTGGTGGTAGTCTGCTTCAGGTCCGCCGATTGTTCTAGTTCCACGTGATAATTTTCAGTTCATTCCATTTATTAACTCGACGCTCCAAGTGCTTGTTCACCTCTGCTGTGACCAGGTATTGAATTCACAACACTTCGGGTCAAGTTATTAGATTACATAAGCCAACACTTTTATCCACTAGACCATACGTTGTGTAAATCGTTAGAATACCTCATATCAGAAATATAGTGAGATCCTGAAGAAAGCCGGATCGTACAACGGCCGAATCGTGGTGAATATGACAATAAAAATGACGACAACAGTCGGAACAAAAAAAAAACAGAAACAAAAATATTGGGATTATCTCACGGTAATGAAAAATACAAACGCGTGGAGACAAGACTTCCTGGTTGCGCTCGCTGCAATACAAATATACAGGCAGAGAGTAACCCTAACCCTAACCCTAACCCTGTAAGACATGCACATGTTTGTTTCTGCATAAAATTATGGTTCAAAAGATGTTTTCTTTTCAATCCAGATAGCAACCGATTATTATGAAACTCACAGACACAAGATATGCATATAATTGAAGTTTTCAGTCATAAATGTCTGAGTTTACGGTTTCTGTAATAAAAACGATGTCTCCTTCGCATCATAAAAGATACAATATATACCAAAACTACACTAAACAATGCTACCACACACACACACACACACACACACACACACACACACACACACACACACACACACCAACACACACACACACACACAGATCTATTGGAAGTTACATAAAAATATGCGCATTATATATATTTAAGAAGAATTAAGGCAGACACGTTATTTAATGGTAAATCGGAAGTTTAGGCCTATTTCCGGCGAACCATCATCAGCTTCCGTCTGTATTGTAAAAAAGATTTTACACGTGTAAAAAAAGATTTTACACGTGAAAAATCTTTTGTACAATAAAGACGGAAGCTGATGATGGTTCGTCGGAAATAGGCCTAAACTTCCTTTTACCAGTAAATAACGTGTTTGCATTAATTTTTCTTATATTGCTCTATATGGATTTATATACATATATATTTAGAGCTCTTTAAAAAAAGTTATCCTACCACTGTATGTACAGGATACTCGTTTGTACTCTTCTATATCTACACCGCATGCTGATATATATATATATATATATATATATATATATATAAAATATATATATATAATGTATGTATGTATTTATCTATGTATAGCAGAGTAGTTAGAATGTTCACTTTCTGACCATGAAGTCTGGGTTCGAATCTCATCATGCTCAATTTGTCAGGAACCTGACTTCTTGACATTATCGGTCTGAAGGAGATGATCCTATTGTGTGGCAATTTTGGAAAGTGTCTGGAAACCATACCTTCAGAGTTAAATTGGATAGACGGCTCTCTCTGAAGAGTCGTTGATGGTTGGGATAACTCGAAATCACAAGTCATCGTGACCAAGGTTTTGAAAATTCTGGCTTTTTCAGAGCGTTGTTCATGCTAGATAACACGCTTTCTCCTGGAAACTGTAACTAAGATCCGCTTAGTAAAGATGCAGTTTGAACTACAGGTGGGCTCTGTGGGTGTTTAACAAAGACAAGTATCCCTGAGCAGGGATCTATAATGGGGATAAGCTTGCCGCCCAGTAGATGGGTACCATTGAATGCAAGAGGCCAGCCATTATATATGTCTGTGTGTGTGATAAATTTTTATGTATGTGTACATGTACGCATATATATATATATATATATATATAGATAGATAGATAGATAGATAGATAGATAGATAGATATTCAGGTTTCATTAAAAATGACAGACAAGGTGTGATGATTAAGTTTTCGGAAATTTTTATATCCGAATGCCTTCGGATATACTTTTAGCAATTGTTGAGGATGAATGCTATACTTAAACCCATTCTTCGAGAATGAACACACACACACACACACACACACACATACATATATATATATATATATATACTTATATACATCTATGTATGTATGTATATACGCGTGTATATGTATGTATACATATATGTATACATATATTGTATATATTTCTTATATTTAAATTTATATATTATTTGTGAATATTTGTTTATGAATTGTAGTTATATATATTCTATTTAGAGGTGTGCAAGTATATATATATATATATATATATATATATATATATATATATGTATTTGTATATGTATATATGCGTATATATTAACATTTATTATATTATTATAATATTATTATTATAATTTATCCCACACTCAAAACAAATAAAATAAAATAAACTCATAAACTATCATTAAAGTACTGTATAAATATCGATAGTTATATTCTGTAACGGTCAATTTTAATCAGCTCTTGGAGACTGCATTGTGCATTAAAGGTTATATAAATATATAAATTCAGGTGAAGAGAACCAACAGTTTTACAATTCCGAGTTCTCCGGCATTTACTTTATTTTTTTTATAAAAGTGCAAAATGCAATAAATATTGTAAAGCGTAATATAATCATATAATTAAATTTGTTTTTAATTAAAAACACATTGCGAAACGGAAATTTCTATGTTTCGAGAATTCTATCTCGTCATCAGGCAATGTTAGATCATTGATGTGAAAATGATTTTCATTTAAATTTAAGAAGCAATACGTTTGTTGTTTGTAGATATGGGAAGACATAAAAAAAAGTTATATGTGTGTTCAATTTAACTAAACAGAATAAAGATTGACTGTAATTTTGAAAAAAAGTTAATAATTTTCAGTGAAAACACCATCAGATCCGGCATGTCTTAACTTCGTGTCTATGGAGAGATTCACACTCAAACAAGGTTCTACTTTGCATTTAAAGAACAATAACTCGTCAAGGTTTTCTCGTAATTGCATATGGAAAAATAACGTCTGAAGGAACTACGATATGTTGCTTTAAATTAGGTCAGTCAGTTAAGTGCCATGATTTTTTTTCTTTTTTGTTTTTGTTTTAGAAAATGTTGAGATATAGAGAGCTCTAAAAAAAATCGTAACAATAATGGATACATCAACGGAAATAGGGCCTAAGGAGGTTTAAAATAAATTGACCTTTTGGCCGTTAGGATTGAAAGAACGGCATATGCGTATTTTTTGGGCTCTAATTATATGTACAGGTTAGCGATGTATTGTGGTTCCTCTGTTGAATTGTCCTAATCGTCACAGAGACAATATGTGTCACGTGTAATAAAAATCACTAATGTTTTTTATCACACGTGGCACACATTCAGCAGACATAAAATTTTCCTCTGCAACTAAAATATTCATCCATTGCGACATTACACGTGACACGTATCTGACCAATGAAATCAAACCTCAAACAACATACTGTCTCAGCAGATTTTTTTAAAAGAACTTTTTAAAAGCCTTTTTTTTAATCATTCGTTTTTAAAAAATCTCTGAAGAGGCTTTTTTCTCCTATCTGTTCTTTACTGATTCTATTCATCTTGTCGGATTTCGATCCATATGTAAGTAAATCTCTCTCTCTCTCTCTCTCTCTCTCTATATATATATATATATATATATATATATATATATGCATTGACTGTCGCTTCTTGATGTTGAATTCAATGTCTACTGATATATATATATATATAGATAGATTCACTTACATATGAACATCTATCTATCTATCTATCTATCTATCTATCTATATATATATATATATATATAGATAGATAGATAGATAGATAGATAGATATGCCTCAAGCTCGAAAGTAATAATTTATTAACACAGACACTTTAACCTATATAAATAGAGCATACATCAAAATGATTTAATATATTAATATAATAATGTTAATAAATTATTACTTTAGAGCTTGAGGCCTGCATCTATCTAGTTAGACAGTAAGACAATCATATTTTCTTTTGGGGCAGAGATGGCACATCATGACTAATAATATTGCAGATCCTTCATTGAATTTTGTTAAGAAAATCAGACCAGATATGGCAGCAATATTAAATGTACTGACGAATGGTCGATTTATAAATGTGCAAGACCGTGTCTACCCCGACACAATGAAAAAACCTTCTCTTCAGCAAAGCAAGCAATTGATTCAATATAATAATTCTATTTCATGTCACTTTCCAACGCTGCCACACGCTTTTTTACTAAAAAAAATTACCCGAAAAGAAAGAGATTAAGAAAGAGAAAATTACAAGAGGCAGGGATCAATGGTGAATGTCAATTTTAAACCTCAGTTCGATCTTTAAACAAATATTCAATAATTTAAATGCTGTCGATGAGCAGTACGGCACTGCATTGTACAGTACTGAGGCGGCATTCACCCTGGGCGGTTGAGCAAGCTTCTTCCCCAAAAAAGTTCCCTCTGGCTCCACAAGCGGTTCTTATCCGCATGTGGTGTGGATAATTTCCCGTCGTAGGTTGCCAATTCTTACTGCGGTAGACTGATTGCTAAACAAGTCTATAGAACCCAGTCTATCCTGCTACATATCCATAGCTTAGGGGAAAAAGAGATAGAATTCGGATTCAGCTTGCCGATTACTTAATCCAAGCCGCTATCTATTAATCCAGCGCGCCTCCACCGTGCCTCCACCATCGAGGAGGTTAGCAAACTTGTTTTGCTAGATTATTTACGAACGAAACCAGAAAAGAAACACACACACACACACACACACACACACACACACACACACACACACACACACACACAATTCATTACAAAATTCGACTATGTTTTATGCGAATATGAGACAACTACGTGTATATTCTTGTAATTTTATTACCATAAACGTTACTTTTAGCTGATATTGAAATAGTCACCTTCGTCTTATTTAAACAGTATTTATTTCTATTTACACTATTCATCATTAGTATGTTGTACGGTTCAACTTTTTTCTCAAGGTAACATGGCCCAGTGGATGAAGGCTTTGGTTGAATCCACTGGCTTGACCCAAAGACAGCTGAGTTCAGTACCTGGCCAAAACCTGATACCTCAATAAAAACTTGAGTCAAGTTAAAGCTAAAAGGAGATAACTGATAGTGAGTCATCTGAAAGAGGCATGACTAGTAGAACTAATACAATCTACCCTAGAGAACGAAATAAAGGATGCAGTTCGAAATTACAAACACCTGAAGATGGTCGGAGCATACAACGACCGAAATGTCGTGAATATGGCACCAAAGAAGAGGACAACAGTATGAAGAATGTAAATAGTGTAAATAATTAAAATACCTAATCTTAGAAATACCCTGAAGAAGCAGAGTGCATACAACATCCAAAACGTCATGGGTATGGTATCAAAGATGAGGACAACAGTCTGAACAATGTAAATGGTATAAATAAGACGGAAAGTACGACACAGAGATCCGAAGGCGAATTAGCATGTCGAAGGACGCATTCCAAAAGCTGAGTAGAGTATTAAGAGACAGGAAAATTTCGCTAGAAACAAAGAAGAGATTACTGAATTGCTATGTGATGTCAGTTCTTCAGTATAGCACTGAATGCTGGACGATCTCATCGAAGATGAAGAAAAAATTGAAGCAACTAAAATGCAGCTCTACAGAAGGCTGCTGCTGCGGATATCATGGATCGCGCGTGTGAACAATGATGAGGTTTTGGAAACGAAAAGGAAATTAGTACTGAGCATCAAGAAGAGACAGCTAAAGTTCCTGGGACATGCAATGAGGAAGGAGGGCTTAGAGAACCTGATACTAACAGGCCAGATAGAAGGAAGGGAAAAACGGCGTTTAACGTACTTGAATGGCTGAGCAGGTGGATGGCTGAACGGGGGTTGCGTAGTGTAACAGGAGAAAGCGTGCTAAGAGCCATAATAAAAATATTAAATTAGACATCTCAACATATCCAATATCCTAACCTGAAAGAGTAACTCTCAAGTTGTTTGTTTGTTTTATCTACGTTAGAGACGTTTCGTATGCTTAGGTTAAAATCAGACCACCTAAAATTGACAGTGTTTCTTTTTAAATTATATAATAGTAAGAACAAATGGAGTAAAAATTCACTGTTTACTTGTTTTAACAAGTGCTCAATACAAAATAGAGCAATGTATCATTATATATACATATATATATATATATATATATATATATAATTATTATAAGTGATTATAATAAAAAAACAATTTACATCGCTACACAAAAGTTTTCATGTTTCAATACTATGAATTGTACTTTGACAGGAAATGGTAGGTAACTAGTGATAAAATTATTTTTTGGGGAAATTTAGAAAATAGTTAGTTACCTTTTTTTAACAGTTAAAGGTGGGTGCATAAAGTCAGAAAAATATATGTAGCCATCCACATGCAAGCGTGTTCACTGTATCACAGTTCATCAGTGTAGCTAAACATCCGATTGTATTCAGGCAAGATTAAAACTCACCGATTCGGCATTAGTAAGAGAGCCCACCCGCAAGCTACCGGCGTAAGGGGGAGGGAAAGGAGAGGAGATTTTAATGTGTTATATATACGAGGTGTATGTGTATCGGTGGTGTACATACATACCCACCTACTCAGGTATGTTATATATATATATATATATATATATATAAACTTATTTATAAATGGAACTTTGTGTGTGTATGTGTCTGTGTGTGTGTGTGTCCGTTACCTATAGACTCCGAAATGGCTGAACCGATTTTCTTGAAAATTTACACACTTGTGCTATAAGCGTCTGTGAGTGTTCTTAACTAGGTTTTGTGTCAAGGTACACCCGATAAACACCGAAAATCGATCATCGAAAAAATCGGGTTATAGGAGTGGTACAGTTTTAATCAAATTTGATACACTCATAAACAAAGACATAAAGAAGATATACAGAAGTTTCAAAGTTGCAGTTTTTACAATAGTGCAGAAAATCGATAATATATATATATATATATATATATATATATATATATAAAAGGCAAGATGTTTGTGTGTGTGTGTCTGTTTATCTGTCTGTATGTTCTTTATACAAATTCACAATTTTTATCCGATTCTCACCAAACTTCACACAAATATTCTTTAGGCTGAATCTGAGCTCCAGGACCATGGATTAGTTTTAAAGCTTTCATTACACCCGAACAAGACCGGGCTAGACTGTTAGTATATATATGTCGCTCATTCAGTAATGAATTAGAGTACTCTAACTACTGGCGTATGATACATCATGCCCTAAAAGTTTGCCTCCTTCTACCGAGCGCCTATAGCTCAGATGTAGAATCGCCGATTGACGCCAGTTCGGTCGGGTTTCAATCCTGGCTAAAAGCAATTGGATGTCTAACCGTACTGATGAGCTATATATATAGAATTATTTTATATATAGTTTTACATCCATGTACACATATATATACCCACTCATATACACCTGCACCCCCCCCACACATAATTATGAATTAATTGTACATTGCAACACGGAAATTTCTATGTTTCGAGATAGATTCTCTTCATCAGGCAATGTTGGATGTTTGTTGTGAAAATGATTTACATCTAAATACAAAAATCCATCAGTTTTGCTATTTATGTATGTGGGAAGATATAAAATTTATATGTGTATTCCTTTTAACTAATCAGAGTAAAGATTCGCTTTCGAGTTTTGGTTAGTAGTTTTTTCCTTTTTTCTTTTCTCTCCCTGGGTCCTCTTCACCTGGATTTATATATATATATATTCACTTGTCAACTCACAGCTTTATAACAGTGTTCTTACGAAACATCGAAGTCTTCAGGAATCTGCTCAGTTACAGAGAAAAACTCGATGGACCTATCAATGTTCTATCTCCACCCCGATATTAAGAACTTTACCATAAAGAACCTGTTTACCGAAATACATTTTATCTGAAAACTAATGAAAAAAACAACACTAGCTCTAAACATTATGAAACAAAATCCTTATATATATATATATATATATATATATATATATAAATGGAAAGAGAGAGAAAGAGAGAGAGAGAGTATTGATATCATTACGTGTATATTTCTTTGTTCTGTGTAAAGATGCGTAAGTCAGTTGTAAGAATGCGGGTGGTGTACATGTTTTCTTGCATAAAACTCACCCCTGTAGTCACGACAATACTAACGTAGATCTGTCTGTCAATAAACACCTCCTCGCCATCGTAAAACTGCATAAAGGCCCATTAACGCTTGTTGCTCTAACCATTAGATTGTAATATGAATAACCATTATTGTACAAGTGGCCAGAAAGCCTTTTATAAATGCTTATCAAGTAGGCGTAGAAAAGGGAATAAAAACAAGAATATTAATAGCTTGCTTATTTTTATTACCCATGCTTCTCATATATATATATATATATATATATATATATATATATATATATACAAAGAATTTATTTCTCTATTAGAGCAGATTCATGCCGACTTCGAAGTTTTGCGAAGACAACGTTATGATGTTCTCTTATGCAATCAACTTTTCTCGTCATATCTATCTATCTATCTATCTATCTATCTATCTATCTATCTATCTATCTATTGGTTTTTCATATCTATCTATCTATCTATCTATCTATCTATCTATCTATCTATCTATCTATCTTTTTATTGGTTTTTCTATCTATCTATCTATCTATCTATCTATCTATCTATCTATCTATCTATGTCATTCAGTTCATATCTATCTATCTATCTATCTATCTATCTATGTCATTCAGTTCATATCTATCTATCTATCTATCTATCTATCTATCTATCTATCTATCTATCTATGCCAATCTGTTCATATCTATCTATCTATCTATCTATCTATCTATCTATCTATCTATCTATCTGTGCGTCTCCATTCTAACAAACAATACTATTCCGAAACCCTTGGTTCGATTTCAACCAAAATTGGGTCACTTGCCGATCATGACATGAACTATTAAAGTACGCAAAAATTTCTTTAATCGATTTACAGGGTATGGTAGAAATCACCAAAATGCTTAGAATTTACGAGCTCTTCACCGAGACGCTTTATGTGAATTCAATCAAAAGCGGGTAATTTGTCGATCAAGGTCCGAAACTTTGATGTACACAAAGATGTTTCGATTTAATTTACAGGGATCATAAAAATTAACGACAAATATAATTTCGGGTGGTCTTACACTTTTATGCATTTCTCAAGAAACGCTTGACTCGAAGTCAACTAAAATCGAGTCACTGGTAGATCAAGGTCTGATGCCTTAATATGCAAACAAAAATTTTAACTGACACACCGTGTGCGGCAAATGTTCATGGACATTTTGCTTTTTGCGACCGTTTATTTTCCGAAACATTTTGTTGTATTCCAGCAAAATTCGGGTTTTTGTAACTTCTACCTTATCACATGCCACAAGAATCTCACGTTTTCTACAAGGTGCCAACTCCTCCGACATCCAGGGATAATGCAACCACTTCTTCTGCGTAGCAACGTCATTGCATCACATTACAGGCTCCCGTTCTTTCAATTGTACATTCATCATTCCCGTTTATTGGCAAAATTGGCCAAACATGAATCCCGTTTTAGAAATACAACAAAAACCAATATTTATTTTTTAACTTACGTGTTACGGCAAACTCATTCTGGAGTTTTTGAATAAGCACTTGACCTTAACATTTCAACATAACCTTTAAAAACAGCTAGTCTATCTATCTATCTATCTATCTATCTATCTATCTATCTATTTTATTCATATCTATCTATCTATTTTATTCATATCTATCTATTTTATTCATATCTATCTATCTATCTATTTTATTCATATCTATCTATCTATTTTATTCATATCTATCTATCTATTTTATTCATATCTATCTATCTATTTTATTCATATCTATCTATCTATTTTATTCATATCTATCTATCTATTTTATTCATATCTATCTATCTATTTTATTCATATCTATCTATCTATCTATCTATCTATCTATCCTTTTTTTATTCTATTCGTATCTATCTATCTATCTATCTATCTATCTATCTATCTATCTATCTCTGTATATATATATATATATATATATATATATATATATATGCTCATATGTGTCTATTGACATTTATTTCTATTAGTCTACGGTTCGTTTCACCGTAGCATTTCTTAAATTATCTTCTGGTTGTCGCATGTCTTTAATAAAACGGTTGGAAGTAATGGCATGTTTGACAAACACCCCTGACAAAACAGAGAATCATAACAATGTCTTAACGAAACTTCGCAGTCGGCATGAATCTGCTCTATTAACGAGACAAACCATTTCTACTTATCAATGCCATATCTTTACCCACGATATCGAGCACTTTATGATAAAAAACCTGCTTGCCAAAATACATTTTATCAGTAATAACCACTGAAAAATAATACCCTTGACGCTAAATACTATCGCGATTAAACACTGCCAGTTGTGACATCATGACGAAGAAACAAACTGGATGCATCAGTTTCAAACATAAAGGAAAACGCTCTCGGAAGAGAAAAACAACACGAAGACACAACGTATGTGACCTTAGAACGTGTGAAAATCCTAGGAAGACATTTTTAATTAATTTCCAAAAGGATGTATGTTTTTCTTTTAGATATATAGTTTTTAGTTTGTGATGCATTGTGGGTAATTATAAAATTGTATTTTTATTGTTTTTAGTGTTGCATTAATTGTCATTTTACAATAAAAATGAATTGCTGTTCGTTTTATTATAAAAGAAGTACTGTTGATTTTTGTTTGGAGTTCACTATTTGTTTATACAGGTGAAGACACTCCGCCTCATGATGGAGCTAGGCACAATAGCAATTAACAGATTCTTCTACACTCCTAAAAGATGATCAGTGGCATTGTTGCCGGATGCAGTTTATCGTGATATCCAGGACGATGGCTACGTAAGAAATGTTATAACAGCCGACGAGAAATCTGAAGGCATATTCAGTTAATTAAGTTCCATGCGCGATACACGTATGGGCGGTCATATCTGTTTCGATTCATGACTGACTGGGCATATGATTTTCGCGCATTAGGTCCCAGTGTCTTTCTGCAATAGACATATTGCTAGTCACGGATGTAGGTCTCAGTCTACCCTTTTGTTTAACCCTTGGCTGGGTTGAGAGAAGAGATGGATTCGTACCTTTCACAAGAGTGTTTGCACATAAGTGAATAGCAACGAACACGACTAAAATTTGGATTCGGCACTCCGAATTCTTATTCCTAGTTGATATTCACGACACTACAGTGCACATTATTTTCATATAATCACTTCACCCCAAGCAAAGCAAGACAGCCACTGGTTCGCATGGGGTTCTTCTTCTTCTTCTTCTTCTTCTTTTTCTTCTATGTGCCTTGTCCTTTCAGGACGTAGTCGATGATGGCCTCCCACGTCTTCCTATCCCTGATGGCTCTTAGCACGCTTTCTCCTTTAACGTCTCGCAGCCGTCGTTCTGTCATCCACCTACTCAGACACTTCAAATATGTTATCCACTGCTTTCCTTTGTCTTTTTTTTCCTTCTATCTGGCCTGTTGATATCAGATTCTCCAAGCCCTTCTTCCTCATTGCATGTTCCAGGAACTTCAGTTGTCTCTACTTGATGCTCAATATTACTTTCCTTTTTGTTTGCATTCTTTCCAACACCTCGTCATTGCTCACATGATACCCGCAGCAGCCTTCTGTAGAACCACATTTCAGCTGCTTCAAGTTTTCCCTTCATCTTTGTTGATATTGTCCAACAATCACTGTCACATTGAAAAACTGGCATCACATAGCAATCCAGTACTCACCTCTTTGCTTTGTAGTGAAATTGTCCTGTTTCTTAATACTTTACGCAACTTCTGAAACGCATCCTTCGCCATTCTAATTTGCCTTTGGATCTCTGTGTCGCACTTTCCGTCTTCAATTAGAACACTTCTCAGATATTTAAATTTTTGTACCTGTTTGATTTTAACATCCCCCACCTATATTTGACATTTTGGGCTGCTCTTTTTGCTGATTAAAACAAGATACAGGCGATGTCGAAATAAGACAAAAGTTGGATTGGAATCAAGTAGATAAAAGATGGCAATTGACGTTGCATTTAAACTTTTGAAGATTGTAGATAGCATGAAAGAGAGAAGACTGCGTACGGAGGATATTAAAGAAAGAACAAAAGATGAACGAGATTCCAGAAGATAGAATATGGCAATTGACTTTGCATTTAAACTTTTGAAGATTGTAGATAGCATGAAAGAGAGAAGACTGCGTACGGAGGATATTAAAGAAAGAACAAAAGATGAACGAGATTCCAGAAGATAGAATATGGCAATTGACTTTGCATTTAAACTTTTGAAGATTGTAGATATCATGAAAGAGAGAAGACTGCGTACGGAGGATATTAAAGAAAGAACAAAAGATGAACGAGATTCCAGAAGATAGAATATGGCAATTGACTTTGCATTTAAACTTTTGAAGATTGCAGATATCATGAAAGAGAGAAGACTGCGTACGGAGGATATTAAAGAAAGAACAAAAGATGAACGAGATTCCAGAAGATAGAATATGGCAATTGACTTTGCATTTAAACTTTTGAAGATTGTAGATATCATGGAAGAGAGAAGACTGCGTACGGAGGATATTAAAGAAAGAACAAAAGATGAACGAGATTCCAGAAGATAGAATATGGCAATTGACTTTGCATTTAAACATTTGGCGATTGGAGATATCAAGGAAAAGAATATTTTTAGAAGCTCAGCAAAGTATTAAGAAACAGTAATATTCTCTCTTTTTGCTTTTTCACTCTTTCTCTCTTATACACTGCTAGAAAGAAGTTCATTTTTCTCTTGCACTCTATCTCTCTATCTCTCTTTTCGACCTTATATATTTATACTTTCTCTAATCACGTCTTCCACCCACTCGACATCTGCTCTTCTGTTGTTTCTTATCCATTGTTTATCATCCTTCTATCTCTCTCTCTCTCTCTCTCTCTCTCTCACACACACACACACACACACATATATATATATTCATTTGTAAACGTTTTATTACGAGGCCTAGGTTTCTACCATGTAGTGTCTTCAGGCGATTTGCAATAACTAATTTTACCGGGTTTTTTTGGGTTTTTTTTAAGAACGCTCACGTAACGGAATTTTTTGAACGCGCAATTTTCAAAATTAGAAGAAATTAAAACGTTTTTATCCATGGTTGTATGACGCTAATAGGAATTTTTTGGTATGGTTACACCTTAGTCATATTTAATGTTCTTTCATTCAGTAATTCACTTTTGTTTGGGAATAGCATAAATATATGAAAAGAAAGAGAAATATATATATATATATATATATATATATATATATATTAATGCAGGTTTCATTGAATAATATAGACAAGTTTTGTCTATTAATTTTGTGTAGGATCCGTTCATACCGTCTGATATACTTGATGGTGATGTCGTTAAAAGACAACAAAAAATCACAGTATTTGTTGAATTTTTTATCGGGTCTAAGCTTTCGGCTCACATAAGCCATTATCAAAGAGTAAATATTAAAACACAGTAAACATAGAACATTTAAGCTATTAACAATAAAGATAATTGAATTGAAAATATAAGTCCATCCCTACCGTGGCGGATGGCCGAAGACAGTGACAAAATAGTGGTGTTGTGGTCCCTGGTCTGATTACAGACATTTGAGTACGTTATTGGAAATATCGAAATTGATTGTATTCAAACCAGGTTTAAATTGTTTAATGTAGAGTGCTTCGAGGATTTTTAGTTTCTGCTTATTATTTTCTTGTTTGAGTATGTACGTGTTATCAACAAGCGTTTTTCTCAGCCATGAGAGCGAATTTGTGGTGTGGCAAAAGAATTAAGTTCATTATATATTACACTAAATCCACTACATCTAATTCATTTGTCCGCAACGACTCTTCCCCCACCGTTAGTGATTTGCAAAAAACCAATGTAGTATATAAATTCATATGTCCATTTAGAGAATGTATCTCTAACAACCTCAATAATATCTACATCGGCCACACCACAAATTCGCTCTCACAGCGTCTGACGTTGCACTTAAATAAAAATTCAAATATATTCCGTCATTTAGAACAACACGGTTATCAACGCACACTTCTGAGAAAAACGCTTGTTGATAACACGTACATACTCAAACAAGAAAATAATAAGCAGAAAATAAAAATCCTCGAAGCACTCTACATTAAACAATTTAAACCTGGTTTGAATACAATCAATTTCGATATTTCCAACAACGTACTCAAATGTCTGTAATCAGACCAGGGACCACAACACCACTATTTTGTCACTGTCTTCGGCCATCCGCCACGGTAGGGATGGACTTATATTTTCAATTCAATTATCTTTATTGTTAATAGCTTAAATGTTCTATGTTTACTGTGTTTTAATATTTACTCTTTGA
>JBBBDQ010000983.1:1812500-1815000 GCA_037127315.1 Ascarosepion bandense
GAATTTATATTCTTGACTCTCAAGTTTCTTCGCTTTACGGTTATTTCTCAGGAACGCCTTTTAAAATATGTATAAGATTCATTGTGTTTTTCACTATTTATATGGCTCTAACCGACCCTTACTTCACTTTCTATTCCAGTACATTGTTGACAGTATCAAGAGAAACGTGTGCCTTTGCTAATTTGTGGGAAATTCATAGTGAAACTGTTGTTGTGTGCTATTTATAGGACGTCGTATGATGCCATATCGGCATTGTCGTCTTTGAAATGACGTGATAAATGGTCTCCAAGGAACAGGTGCCCAATTGCAGTATTCCGACTACCTCCTATCTATCTATCTATCTATCTATCTATCTATCTATCTATCTATCTATCTATCTATACCAGTCTGTTAATATCTATCCCTTGAGTGAGCATATGAATATTTTTTATATATCCAATCATATATATCTATGCATCTATCTATCTATCTATCTATCTATCTATCTATCTATCTATCTATCTATCTATCTATCTATCTAACACATTCATTCTTGTCTATTTTTTATTCACAATATTTTGGTAAAATTATTATTTTATTAAAATTATGTATTTCCACAAATATTTCCACACACACACACACACACACACACACACACACACATATATATATATATATATATATATATATATATATATATATATATATATTCATTTGTAAACGAGTTATTACGCGACCTAGGTTTCTACCATGTGGTGTCTTCAGGCGATTCCTTTCGAAAACCTTAGCATTGCTCACATGCTTGATTCATGATGTCCGCAGCATCCTTCTGAAGAACCACATTTCAGTTACTTCAAGTTTTTCCTTCATTTTTGAGGATACTCTCCAGCATTCACTGCTATATTGAAGGACAGACATGACATAGCAATGCAGTAGTCTCTTTGTTTCTATATTTTCCCGTCTCTCAATAGTCTGCTCAGTTTAAAGAAAGCGTCCATCGACATGCCAATTCGCCTTCGGATCTAAGTGTCGCACTTTCCACTTCCCAGGTACTTAAAATTTTGTACCTACTTGATTTTAGTATCCCCCTCCTGTAATTGTCATTTTGGGCTACTCTGTTTGCTGATGACCATACATTTGGTTTTCTTGTAGTTTATTTGTAGCCCTTTATTTGATTCTCTTCAGGTACCTTCTTTCCGTGTCTGCTCTTAGCATTGTATCATCTGCGTATCTTATGTTTTCCAGATTTTGACCGCCGATTATGAATCCTGGCATGACTTCTAGGATCCTCAGAAAAGTCTCACTGTGCAAGTTGAATAGATCAGGTGAAAAGACACATACTTGTCTTACGACCCTTTGTATCTTTGCTTACCTGCTGAATTAGTTTCCTGTCTATATGCAAGCGATTTGCTTCCAGTAGAGGTACTTGCTTACTGTAATGTCTTTCCCAAATACGTCGAGGTTGCTGAGTATTTCAAAAAGTTTTTGGTGACGTAATTTGTCGAATGCCTTTGATAGATAGATAGATAGATAGGATCAAACTGCGATATATATATATATATATATATATATATATATATATATATATATATATATAATAATAAAACCGACTCTGTCCGTATCCTACTCTTAAAATATTACACAAGAATCTTTTAAAGACTATGAATAAGCAACAGAATCTAACTCCGTTACCGTCCTCGGCTATAGAGCTTTGGACGAAGAGGGGAAAAAAAAAGAAAACTGCGTAGGACCGACAATGCATACGGTTCTTCACAGTAAAGAAAAAAACCCTCTAACGGAACGAACCACCAGGAAAGAAAAGTGCTCGATACAAAACTAACCAAAAAGTGTTAACCAAAAGGCAGTTACGCAGAGCAAAAACACACGTGTGTGTATATATATATATATATATATATATATCCGAGTGAATACAGAACGAAGAAATAATTCTTACAACGTCCAAAACATTAATTTAAAACAGTGATCGATATATAATATACAGAGCTGTGAATATTTATTATAAATTATATTTTAGAACATGTACATAATTATTCTATATATATCCGCTACAAAGGTACGTTTGTTTCGACATATATATATATATATATATATATATATATATATATATATATATATAAGAACAAAATTAGATAGATAGATAGATAGCATCAAACTGAGTTGTATATATATATATATATATATATATTTATATATACATATGTAAGAACTAAATTATTTAGATAGATAGATAAATAGATAGATAGATAGATAGATAGATAGATAGATAGATAGATAGATAGAGTTGAATGTACGCATCGGAATGCGAAATTCGATAAAATAAGGAATAAAAATAGGAAGCTTATTTCAATCTAACATTCACTAAAACTTTTTCAGAGATCGAGAGGAAAATAAAAGTCCCTGAAAAAGCTTTATTAAAAGTGAAACATGTTAGACTGCGATACGTTTTCAACTTTCTTATTCTTTATTTTATCCTATGTGTGCATGTGTGTGTGTGCCTGAA
>JBBBDQ010000983.1:1820000-1872500 GCA_037127315.1 Ascarosepion bandense
TCTGTTTTGCTTTTCTACAGAATCTACTAAATGTATATCTTGTTTGTATTTACTGCCTTCTTGTATTATTGAATTGTTTATTTATTTATTTTATTTAATATTCTTCTTCTTATTATTATTATTATTTCTACTTCGGCACAGTTATTCATTTTCAACGGGACATTTTGCATTAAGAGTGTTCTCCATCAAGTCGTACCATCTCAGACAACATTTTTCGCAGAGTATTTGCAGTGTCTATTAAGACATAGTTGATGGGATACTATGCCAACCCAAAGTTCCAATGGTGGTCTGAATATATCGCATTCTGGCACCTTCTGTCTAGAGATTGGGGTGTATGTTAAGCTTGTCAATTTCTTTGGCTTTGATATTATGTTCAACAGGAATATCATCATCATCATCATCATCATCATTATTATTATTATTATTATTGTAATTATATGACAAGTCTATTCCATAATATTCTCTGTTTTTTCTTTTTTGTTTTATGGTTTTCTATCCTCTTTCCTAGGCTCTTCTAAAATGGTCACAATTACATTAAAAAAATCTCTGCACTCTCAGAGACCTCCTGTCTCCACATTTCCCATCTCCTTCTTTTTTTAATATTTCACTCTTCTTTTATTCTTTCTTTCTTTCTTTCTTTCTTAATATGCACTTTTAAAAAAAAAATCTATAGTGCATATTTCGTTTCTGTCCCCTTCCTTCCTTCCTTCCTTTCTTTCTTTCTTTCTTTCTTTCTTTCTTTCTTTCTTTCTTTCTTTCTGAATGTATGCTCTTTCCTATCTAGTCTGTATTTTGTTTCTTTTCCACTTCATTCCGTCTCTCTATTCTTTCTTTCTTTCTTTCTTTCTTTCTTTCTTAAAAATCATCTTTTTGAAAAAATCCGTAATACGTATTTCGTTTATATTCTTTCTTTCATGAAAGGCACTCTTTCTGTCAAATCTGTACTCCGTATTTTGTTTCTATTCCAGTTTCTTTCTTTCTTTCTTTCTTTCTTTCTTTCTTTCTTTCTTAATGTGCACTCCTTTTTTTAAAATCTGTACTCCGTATTTTGTTTCCGTTCCCCATCAGTTTTTCCTGCCATTCTTTCTTTCTTTCTTCTTTCTTTCTTTCTTTCTTTCTTTCTTTGGTTGTTTGTTTGGTTGTTTGTTTGTTTGTTCGTTTGTTTATTTGTTTCTTTCTTTCTTAATGTGCACCCCTTTTTTAAGTCTGTACTCCGTATTTTGTTTCTGTTCTCCATCAGTTTTTCCTTTCTTTCTTTCTTTCTTTCTTTCTTTATTTCTTTCTTTCTTTCTCAACGTGCTCACTTTCATTCAAATCTTTACTCCGTATTTTGTTTCTATTCTCACTTCATTCAATTCTTGTTTCTTTCTTTTTTTTCCACATTTGATGTTTTTCCTGAATTTGCTGGTTATATATATATATATATATATATATATATATAGTGTGACCCTAATTCTTTTTTTTTCAATTTAACTTCATGCGTTTAAAAAAATTTTCCCTTTACTTCCACACATCATCATTATTATTATTATTATTATTATTATTATTATTATTCCTTTAACTTTTGTTCGTGGGGTTGCTCACTTTCTATTCAGACTCAAAATTGAATTTTTGGAGCGGTCGTCACGCCAAGTGTCCGCTCTCATTGCGTAATCTCCGGAGACCTAAAGATTGCACCACAGAGACCTCCAAGCGAAGCGTGTTTGCAATTTAACTGACACTTTATACAATTCCCAAATTTTTAGGAAGGAAAAAAATGTAGAAAAATCGGAGAAATTTTCTTGTATTCCGAATCGGTTAAAATCAAATAAATAATAAATCAAAATGAAACGGTTAGAAGAGTCAAACAGAAAGTGTGAAATTCTTTGTCTATAAAAACTGACGTGACATCTAATATTCTATTGACGTTGGCGAGAAACTTGATGAGAGTCAGCGATACAACAAGACTGTTCAGAAAGAAATAGCGTATTTTAAGGAAGGCGGCAAATTAAACGCGAATGAAATTAAGATATTTCTTATTTCTAAACTATGTGATGTCAGTTCTTCAATATGGCAGTGAATGTTGGACAATATATTCGAAGATGAAAGAAAAACTTGATGCAAATGAAATGTGGTTCTACAGAAAGATGCTGCAGATATCATGGACCGAACATGTGAGCAATGATAAGGTTTTGGAAAGAATGGAAACGAAAAGGAAATTAATATTGAGTATCAGGTAGAGAACTGAAATTCCTGGAAGATGCAACGAGGAAGGAGGGCTTGGAGAATCTGATATTAACAAGCCAGCTAGAAGGAAAAAGAGACAAAGAAAAACTGCGGATAACATATTAGAAGGTCCTGAGCAGGTGGATGACAGAACGGTAGTTGCGTGGTGTTACAAGAGAAAGCGTGCTAAGAGCCACCAGGGATAGGGAAACGTGAAAGGCCATGATCGCCTATGTCCAGAAAGAACAAGGCCCATACAAGAAGAAGACTAGCAAGTTATAAATATATAGACTTGGTTGGTCATCAGGTTACGAGAACCGACTGCGGGATAATCTTCTGCCCAGTCAGTCATGTCTCTTTCGAGACATGATCGCCCAAGCGTGTATCACGTATGGCACTTAACTGATTGACTGACTAGCTATGAGTCAAATAACAGGACAGATTGGGTTCTATAGCTTTGGCTGGCAACCAGTCTACTGCATAAAGAAATGGCAACCTACTGTGGGATAATCTTCTGCCCAGTCAGTCATGTCTCTTTCGAGACATGATTGCCCAAAGCATGTATCACGTATGGCACTTAACTGATTAAGTTATTCATGAATTGAAAGATACATTATCGCCCGAGCGTGTATCACATATAGCACTTAAATAACTGAAGATAAACTCAATCAATAGGTATTTACGCTACAAGTGGATTATTATCCTCATCTTTGTTGTTGTTAACACAACATTTCTTACAGGATGAAGATATAGTCCGCTTGAAGTGTAAATAATGCTGAATAGTTATCCAAAAATTTCAGGCAAAAATCAAGCTAGTAAAAACTTGGAAATATTTTAACAAAAGATGCTGTACCAAAATTTAAAGAGGCATTGGAATTGCAAAAAGATTTCCATAGAAACAAAAATCAGAGTACAGGACCGTTATGTAATAGGCTCCTCTTATATGGCAGTGAATACTAGATACTTCCCCAACGATTGGGTGATCATGTCTCGAAAAAGACATAACCGATTCGGCAGAAAATTTTCTCGCAATAGGTTGCCATTAGTTTCTTTGGTCGACTAGTTGCCAACAAAGGATATAAAAACCATTCTGTTCTGCTATTCAAACCATAGACGGAAGGAAAACAGACGGATTAATACATTTCCCAAAGGTATCTGCGCGTAAGAGAACGCAAAGAATTCAACTAAGATTTGAACTCGGCTCTCCGATTTTTATTTCTCAGCTGGGATCCACTTCACCACAATGCAACGCAATTAATTTGAAAATAAAAAGTATACTTACATTAAATAAAAGGCAGTTGAAAGTTATGGGATATAAAAGTAGGAAAGAGAGTTTGGAAAACATGACACTCACAGGACATATTGTAAAAAGGAGAGTCAGAGAAAAACTGTGAGAATGTTACTTATCGAACTTGTGTAAATGAATGACAGAAAAAAAGGAAAGGATCTGGGGACGATACCTTCAAAATGCAGAAAGTTATGGAGAGCCATGAACATTTTTTAAACGCACTTTTACTCAAAATTAGAAATGGTTGAAATTTCTAGGGCACATAATGAGAAAAGTGTATATAGAACATTTAACACTCGCAGGATTTACTGAAGCCAAGAGGGTCGCGGAACAACAGGGAATAATCTACCTAAAGCACCTGTGTAAATGGTTGTTTGTTTGTTTTGTTTGTTTCAAGGTTTAACGACCTATCAATCATTATGAGATCATTTAAGGTCATAACCAATGATTTTTGGGTAAGGTTATTTTATTTTTACAACATTTTTATTTTAGAGTATCAATCAAGATTCATTGGGGTTTGTTTTTAAGAGCAGGGTCGCCAAGTCCTACCTTTGTTATTTAACCCATAACTGGAGGGAAGGGACGGATTAATACGTTTTCCAAGGGTACCAGTACTTAAGCGAATGCAGGGTATTCAACTGGAATTTGAACTCGGCTCACAGATTTCTCTTTCCGAGCCGATATCCACTGCACCACAACGCACATCCGTCACTATACGCTTACAGCGTCTGGTATAGCCCAGCGGTCACCCATCTAAGTACTGATCAGGCTCAACGTAAATGGTTGTAAAGAGATAGCAAAAACATAAACATTGACAACAACTACAAAAAAGAAGAAAATGTGTAGAACTACGACAGCTCAATTAAAAAATTTGAGATTGAAATTTACAGCTATTTAATAAAACATTTCTGTTTCTTTTCCCTTGTTTAATATTTATTGCCTCTTTGATACAAAAAATACACTAACTGAGAAAGTCATTATTATTATTTGCCAGAAACAGAGAGTTCTAGAAAGTTATATCATGTCTGTGGTGTCTAATGTCTGTTCTTTAATATGGTATTGAATGCTGGGCAATCCCTTCAAATATGAAGGAGAGACTTGAATCAACCAAAATGTTGTTCTACAGAAGGATGCTGATGATACCATGGATCAAACGATGAAAAACGATGAGGTATCGGAGAGGCTGGAAACGAAAAAAAAGAACTAATATTTAACATCAGGAAAAGATAACTGAAGTTCCTGGGACATGCAATGAGGAAAGAGGGTTTAGAGAATCTGATACTCACAGGTAAGATAAAGGGAAAGAGAGACAGGAGAAAGTAACGGGTAATATGCTTGACGGACTTGAGCGAATGGATGGCAGAGCAAGGTTCGGGTGGGATAACAGGAGAAAGTGTGTTAAGAGCCCATAGTGAGAGGATGTTGTGGATGACCTACGTCCTGAAGAGACATGGCACAGAGAAGAAGGAAAAATTGTTATTATGGTCGGAACAAATGAAATTTCGGATATATTCGCACTGTTGGGCGTGAATAATGGAAAATCACGTGTACGCGGAACGAAAAAGAAAAGCACTTCAATCCGCCTCGGTATTCTTCAATTTCGTAAAGCCTCAGCGACCAATTAACCCTGAGCCCTGCTGTGGAAAAGGGAGGACAAACCCAAAGATAGTAAGTCCATTACAATATCCACTTACTGCTGATCCTTTAAAGCCCTGATATTTATGAATGCCGGATCATCCAAACATTAATGTTTTCAGAAAAATTCCTCCACTTGTTCCCCACGAAAGTTTATTTCAGCATAACGAAGAAAAATGCCTCCACTTGTTCTCCACGGATGTTTAGTTCGGCATAACGAAGAAAAATGCCTCCACTTGTTCCTCACGGAAGTTTAGTTCGGCATAACAAAGAAAAATACTTTCACTTGTTCCCCACGGAAATTTAGTTCGGCATAACGAAGAAAAATGCCTCCACTTGTTCCCCACGGTGGTTTAGTTCGGCATAACGACGAAAACTGCGGAGAACTATAATTGCACATGTTTGCAAGAACATGACACATTGAAGAATAATATTTAAGGATACTAAAACGAGGTGACGCTTTATCCAAGTTTCTACTTTTTCGTTTTTTTTAACAAATTTACCACAAGGCACAAGAGCCACTCAAATCTGTGGGGTTACTGAATGATAGGATCGTAAAAGAAAGTAGAAGAAAATTAAGATTATGTGAATAAGAAAGATAGGAAAAGACAGACGCTTGCCTTGTAGATAGCTCGGTGAACGATGAAACCAGGTGCCTGTTCAATAAAATAGCATCTCTTAAGAAGCTGTATGAATGAGACTTCCTCCTTACAAATGGAAGACGGTGGGTATATGAATAATTCGATTAGAATGCAAATTCGCTGTGTGTTTTCCATAAATACTTTCATGCTTATTGTTTTGATGAGGTTTTCTTTATTGTTTTAAACATGATGAATTTAAGTGCATTAATAGATAGCCGATAAAGTCTCATTAATTTACAGTTGAAAGAGTTAGATGCCGTAAGTTCTATGCCAATAAATTTATCTCTCAAACATCTAGCTTGTGGAATTCTCATTCAGCTTCTTGCTTTCTAATCAAGTTTAATCTTTAAAATTTTAAACGCAATGTCAATCCTTCTTCTTAATTCCTGTTTTTTATGGTTTTTATCTTTAATAGAGTTTTTTTTTTATTCGCATAATCTTTTTGGTTCATTTTCATGGCTTCATTGCTTTTTTTGGGAAATGATTAATATACATAATTATTAGGCCACCCTAGTTAAAAAAATGATGTATTTCATATTATTTTTAGTATTTATTGCAAAGTGGATAATTCTAAATGAAAATAGAATGGTTCTTTTGTAATTATTACTTTGCAAAATTTTACAAGTCAGCCAAGAAGCCTTTGCTTCAGCTAGACAATAAGAAGAAGAGGCTAGCATGGGGAAAAGAGCACAAAAACTGGACACCAGAACAGTTCATTTGATGCACATGTTATTGTACAGTATTAACAAAAGAACCATTTTATTTTCATTTAGAATTATCAACTTGCGATGCATCTTATGTGATGCATAAGATCTTCCAGCAGCCACCCTCTTGATCCAGGTCAGAACTACCTCCTTAACGCACTTTATGTAAACCTCTGAGTTGAGTCTGAGGCCCTGTGATAAAATGAACTGAGACATAACGTCGCCATCACTAATCATAACTTTAAACACTATGACGTTGGCTGGATATATCCTCCAAATCTTTCCGAAACCACTCGACTATCTCAACGCTGACACTCAAATATTCTGAAATATTCGTATTGGCGATTGCGGTGCAAGTGACAAGCAATACCGACTGCAGTTTCCAAATTTCTGGAGAAGACAACTGCGTGCTCTTTTTTTTCTCAAAGGTTGTGCCCAACTGACCCTACTATACTATGCAGTACACAAAATCAGAAACAAATAACACGCATGCGAGTAATTAAAAATAAAATGGCGACATCCCAACCATCGCACCCTGAATATATAAGAGTATCAAGAAGAGATTTTCAGGAAAATATTTGAATACAGTGAAAGCTTATTCTCACTAGATTTCAACTGAAAGGTATTACCTATGTGTAAACTCGAAAATAATATAAACTATGGCTTGAGTCAGTGTTGAAAGAATTATTTATTGATTGATAGTCAGCCTCCTTAAGACTACAATACGTGGGAAATGTAGATGAGTTGATTGATGTGGAAATACACTGAGAAAATATAATAGAATCATGAACTGATGCTAAAGTAAATGTTGGGTTTGAAGAATGTGTTTTGTTATTCGGTGTCAACTTAAAGCCATTTGATATTGCTAGGGAGAACACTCGACAACATAAGATAAAATATGGTTTGATTAAAATATTTGAGCGTATCTCGGTAGTAAAAAATCCTGTTTCGAAGTTTTTCTACAAAACATATTTTTATCCCTACAAGGCTTTGTACCGTATTTAACTGAGCTTTGTAAACATAATGAAGAGAGGTGACAATTCTATGGGGAGTTTTGAACAAACGCTTTTCAAGAATGCGTGTGGTCCGACTGAATTACAGACACTGGTCCCTTGGCGACATTTCTACAAAAAGCAGTTTTAATTGATTCGCCTAACACTTTTGAACATTAAGCGTATCTTTGTGTGTTTAGATGTGTAAGTAGTTGTTAGAATGGGTACAGAAATATAGGTCGATAGTGAAACTTCACTGTGCCTGCAATTTTAAGCATATATGAGATTGCATGAATAACCAAGTCGAAATATTGACACGTATTTACATTTATATATGCATGTACATATATTAGTGTATTTGGGAAGCAGTTCCTCACTGATACATGTTTAACTGAAAATGCCTTATTGCTTTCTAGTTCTACAATAAAAGCCTTGCTGCTGCTTCTTCCTTCCAAGATCTCCAACAAATGCTAGGACTTTCCAGCTTGTTAGGAAACCTCATCTATGGTTCTTAAAGAAAACTGGTGACAATTCTGATGTTTCAAATTGTTGGTTTATTCGTATTTGTAAAAATATACTTAGTTATGATCTGAGATTAAGGACAGGATGGTTAAATAAAAAGAAAACAAGAGGAAAACTGTATCTAACTCGCCTACACGTTTTGTCCTGTGATGGGCTTTATCAAGGCAAAAAGACAAAATGAGCTTTATTCCAAATTCAGTCAGTCAGTTAAGTGCCATACGTGATACACGCTTGGGCGATCATGTCTCGAAAGAGACATGACTGACTGGGCAGATGATTATCCCGCAGTAGGTTGCCATTGCTTTCTGCGGTAGACTGGTTGCCGACCAAAGCTATAGAACCAAATCTGTCCTGCTATTTAACCCATAACTGGAAGGAAGAGACGGATTAATACCTTTCCCAAGGGTATTTGCGCGTAAGTGAATACAATGGATTCAATTGGAATTCGAACTCGGCTCCCCGGTTTCTCGTTCTCGTTATATATATATATTGTCATTCGCAGTCAGATCTGTTTCGCCATATCACAGCTCATCATTACGGTTAGACTCCGTTGCTTTTTTTTACCCAGGATTGAAAACCGACCGAAATGGCGTCAGTCGGCGACTCTACCCCTGGGCTATGGGCGTTCGGTTATTCCAAATTACGTATCTATAAACAAACAGTGTTGGCAATTATAAAAAAAACGCTCACAAATCATTCAAAAAGATTAACAGAATATTTTAGTTTTAGAACTTCTTCACTGTCACGAGATGTTAAAATGATGGGAATCAACCATTTTCTTTGGACTTTTTATTATGTATGTTAGTCTGTTTATTAGTATTTACCACTTTCTAACAAAGTACTTAGGAGCGCTAATCAACTCTTAATTGACTTCACACATTCTGATAAAAAATATGGTCTTGTCAGCTGGAAATGTTTTAACTGACATATCTAAATTTGTCTATGAGGCTTTAGCTAAGAACGTCGAAGCTCGGACTCTGGCGTTAGGTAGCACGGATGTGTTTTACACGGTTTGGCATACTGAGCTTCTCCACAAGTTCCTGAGCTATGGTGATTCTGGTCAGACTTAATCCAAACGTTAACAAATCAGGGAATGAAAACGGATTGAACGGTCATTCTTCAAGATAATTTCACATTAATGCGGAGATCTTCACGGACTCTATTCATGAACCTACACTGTTTCATATCTTCGTCAATGACATTTCCGATGTTCAAAACTAGGTATTAATGCAAATGTCTCCCAGAGCTCTATACTTAGATCAAAGTTGATTCATATTTTTATTCACGACATTCTCGATGTTAACAGTTCAAACTAGATATTAATGCTGCTCCAACGATCTTAAATCACTGGTGCCTCTGCAACAGGTGCTTACTCTTGCAACCAAACTGGCCACTGGGTCTCACCCATTCACAGATCAACCAAATGCAGACGACAATTCAACTCCTGCAGCTTCTTTTCTCGCACTTCCCACCTGTGGTACTCGTTTCCATATTCTTGCTTTCCTGACGGTTACAACCCCCAGGAATTTAAATGCAATGTCAACACTCATCTATTAACCACTTGACTCTAGTTCTTTCTTCACCATCCTGTATATCCTTTCCTTTCTCTCCATTTTTGCAACTGTCATCACACCTGTATTTCCATCCTTCTCTTGCTCCTTTCTAACTGGTTCGTTTTTCTCCTCAGTACTACTATCTAATCTTTTTACTCTTATAGAGCCCCCTGCACATCGGTGGCGTTACCGCCTTGCTCGGAGTGATACGATTAAAAAAAGTGTCCTGGGATCTACGCTGTTTTTCTTCTTCAACGAAATTAGCGATGTTATTAGTTTTAAACTAGTTATTAATGTAAAAGATTCACTAAGCTATATGCTTAGACCTACGATGTTATTTATATTTATTAATGACATTCTCGATTATATGAGTTTAAACAAGATATTAATGCAAGTGTGTCGCAGAGCTCTATCCTAGAACCTACGTTTTTTTTTCAAATTTACATCAATGACATTTACAATGTTATCTATATATATAAAAGGTAATCTGTGAGTCTGTGCGTGACTGTTACTTATGCACGCTTACATTTTTTAAGGCATGCCATTCATATTTTCTAGGGACACATATCTACAGGAAAGCCAGGTCGACACATACATTTTGAGTTTAAGTTCAGCAATTTTCCCTTTCGCAATTTTTGGACAATGAAGCCGATTGTTTACGTTTGCTCTGTAAAACATTTAAGATCTAAGATGGTTGCTAGATTACGTCACAGAAATCAATTCACACGTGTCAAACGCGACTAAAATAGTATTTTTATTTAAAAAAAAGTAAAAATGAGCCTTTATTATTAATTTAAATTCTGACGTTTTAAAATTCATTTGGTCAAGAAAGAAATGTGAATATTTTTCCCCGTAATTTTGAAACAAAAGAAATATTTTTAAAAAAAAGTTTTTTCAAACAAAAACAAAATATGTAAAAAAAAGTGCCAATGGTCAATTTAATTATTTAGGTCTTATTTTTCAGATTCAATATTTCATACTTCAGAAAATAAAATTAAAAAAAAAATAAAGCTTTTTTTAGTTAAATATTTCATGCGAGAAATTAACTGTCTGTAATTCGCGTGTTTTTTTTCCTCTAAAATGAAATGTATACATTTTTAAATACTTTTCCAAACTTTCTGGTCTGACAGTGTAATAGTTTTTATATTTGTAATTTCAATAAAACAAAATAAATAATTTTTATTTTAATGTCAAATTTATTTAGTCAACAAAAAATGTAAAGATTTTCCCCCGTAATTTTGAAATCAAAACAAATGCAATGTTGTTTACAATGTCACACAAAACATCAAATCCCGTTTACGCAAAACAAAAGAAAATAGATGTTTTTCTCCTACTACTAAAATGTTCTGAGTTGCACGGGCAACGCTAGGCTATGATGCTAGTCAGTTCTAAACTAAGCATTATTGCAAGTGTTCCCCAGAAGTCTATACTAGGACATACGTTGTATCTTACCTTCATCTATGATATTTCCGATGTTATCAGTAATAAATTTTTTATTAATGTAAGTGTTCCACAGAGCTTTTTCCTTCGACCTACGTTGATTCATATCTTCATCAGTGACATTACAGATATTATCCGTTCAAACTAGGTAATAATGCAAGTGCTCCCCAGAGCTCTATTACGTCGTTTTTATCATTATCAATGACATTCCCGAGTTTATTCTAAATTAAATATTAATGCATGTGTCCTCCAGAGCTATACACCTGAACCTACGTGGTTTCCTACCTTCATGAATAATATAACCCAGTTCTGAATTAAATATTAATGCATGTGTCCTCCAAGCTCTATCAATGAATCTACGATGTTTCTAATCTTCATCAGTGATATTTCCGATGCTATCAGTTCTGAATTAAATATTAATGCATGTGTCCTCCAAGCTCTATCAATGAATCTACGATGTTTCTAATCTTCATCAGTGATATTTCCGATGTTATCAGTTCTGAATTAAATATTAATGCAAGTGTCCTCCAGGCTCTATCAATGAATCTACGATGTTTCTAATCTTCATCAGTGATATTTCCGATGTTATCAGTTCTGAATTAAATATTAATGCAAGTGTCCTCCAGAGCTCTATCAATGAATCTACGATGTTTCTAATCTTCATCAGTGATATTTCCGATGTTATCAGTTCTGAAATAATATTAATGCAAGTGTCCTCCAGAGCTCTATCAATGAATCAACGATGTTTCTAATCTTCATCAGTGATATTTCCTATGTTATCAGTTCTGAATTAAATATTAATGCATGTGTCATCCAAGCTCTATCAATGAATCTACGATGTTTCTAATCTTCATCAGTGATATTTCCGATGTTATCAGTTCTGAATTAAATATTAATGCAAGTGTCCTCCAGAGCTCTACCAATGAATCTACGATGTTTCTAATCTTCATCAGTGATATTTCCGATGTTATCAGTTCTGAATTAAATATTAATGCATGTGTCCTCCAAGCTCTATCAATGAATCTACGATGTTTCTAATCTTCATCAGTGATATTTCCGATGTTATCAGTTCTGAATTAAATATTAATGCAAGTGTCCTCCAGAGCTCTATCAATGAATCTACGATGTTTCTAATCTTCATCAGTGATATTTCCGATGTTATCAGTTCTGAATTAAATATTAATGCAAGTGTCCTCCAGAGCTCTATCAACGAATCTACGATGTTTCTAATCTTCATCAGTGATATTTCCTATGTTATCAGTTCTGAATTAAATATTAATGCATTTGTCATCCAAGCTCTATCAATGAATCTACGATGTTTCTAATCTTCATCAGTGATATTTCCGATGTTATCAGTTCTGAATTAAATATTAATGCGAGTGTCCTCCAGAGCTCTATCAATGAATCTACAATGTTTCTAATCTTCATCAGTGATATTTCCTATGTTATCAGTTCTGAATTAAATATTAATGCAAGTGTCCTCCAGGCTCTATCAATGAATCTACGATGTTTCTAATCTTCATCAGTGATATTTCCGATGCTATCAGTTCTGAATTAAATATTCATGCATGTGTCCTCCAAGCTCTATCAATGAATCTACGATGTTTCTAATCTTCATCAGTGATATTTCCGATGCTATCAGTTCTGAATTAAATATTAATGCAAGTGTCCTCCAGAGCTCTATTAATGGTTCTACGATGTTTCTTATCTTCATCAATGATATTTCTGATGTGTTATAACTTTGATATTAATGCAAGTGTCTACAAGAGCTGTATCCTTCGACCTTCGCTGTTTCTCATCTTTATGAATGATATTGACCATTTTATCAGTTCTAAATTATATATTAATGCATGTCTCTCCCAGAGCTCTACCCTTGGCGCTGTGATGTAAGTTAATTATGTAAATTAAATATTAATGCAAGTGTCCCCCAGAGCTCTATTAATGGATCTACGTGGTTTATCATCATCATTAATGATATTTCCGATATTATGACTTCTAAATATTATATTAATGCAAGTGTCCCCGAGAGCTCTATCTATGGACCTACGATGTTTCTTATCTTCATCAAGGATATTTCTGGTCTCATAAGTACTTAATTAGATAACTATGCAAGTGTTCACCACAGCTCTATATTTGGATCTATGTTGTATTTTATTTTCACCTAAAATGTTTCTGGCGTTATAATTCAATGGTCGGCAACCTTTTGTAGAGTGAGGGCCAAAAGGCTATGTCGAGTCATGGAGTATGGCTAAACAGCTATGGCTCTCGTGTCATGGAAGAAAAAATATAAAATGCATAAAAACTGATTTTTATATACAATTTTGAAATTATTTGGAAATTGTTTTCGATAAATTTTGCCTTAGAAAACGTATTTTGATTTTTATCTTGTTTTTATTTCCATAAAAAAGAACTCTACCAGGAAGCTAAAAGTTTTAGAGTTGCAGAAAGTATTTCACTTCCTTCTCAATCTGATAAAAGACAGGTTTCTAAAGCATGAAAAAGGAAAAATATCTGACGGAAATTTTGTTAAAATGCATTACATCTTAAAAAGAAATGTTTCGTAAATCAGTACTGAAAAAAAAAACTTCCATTAAACTCGGTTGAAAACGCTATTTTATATTCATTTAAAAGTGCCCGCTCACGAAAGCAATTTCACAGAAAAATTCAGGCCGTACACTAGTTTTGGCGATCCCTACAAATAAAAATAAAAGTAAAACACCTTCTCCATGTAAAAAGAAATATTTTTTTTAAATTTCGACGCAATATATTCAGACTATCAACTGTTACTTTGGTTTGGTTTACCTATATCCATATCGTGTCCAGAGTAGGGTAGCGGGTCGGACAAGATTTACGGATGTGTCCCGCGGGTCGGGGATTGCCAACCAATGTTATAATTTCTAAATCAAATATTAATGCAAGTGTCCCTCACAGCTCTGTCATTGGACTTTCGTTGTTTTGGTTCTTAAGCAATAACATTTTCGATGTTTAAAGTTTTAAATTAAATATTAATTCATGGGTTCCCCAGGGCGCTATTCTTGGGCTTACTTCGTTTCTCACCTTCATGAATGACATTTCCGATGTTATCAGTTGTAAATTAAATATTAATGCAAGTGTCCCCCCCCCCCCCCAGAGCTCTATCATTGGACCTAAGTTGTGCAGGGAGTTATTGCCTCGAAATCTGTTTGTACTGAACTTACACAGACACACACACGTACACACACACAGTTACTGGTCAGAGTTAAATTAGACTAGTAAATATTTCTATTACAAAGTTCTTCATTAAAAAAAATGAATGAAAAGTAAAAATTTCATGTATAGAGAAATATTCAAATTTGAAAGATCAGCTGTATTACACTTTCGTGGATCAGGTTTCACGATCATCAGGCTTCAGATATTAAGCGATTATCTAACTCTTTTTTTGAACGCATAACAAGAATTGTAAAATAAGGAAATGGTCAAGACCAGCGGAATAATATTGTATTAGATTGTTACAAAAATAATGGATGATGGAAGAATTGTATTTTGAAAAGCCATTTTAACATACTATACAAAGTATATATTAGGTGAATTTGGGTATACGTAATAATTAAATATGCTCTTTAATAATTTTAACTTATTTTTAGACAGAAATATTCTTGAAGCATAGAAGTCTTTAATTATGAACATTGAAAAACTTTATCTTCGTTTACGTTTCTTGCATAAATACAAACATGGACACTCTGCCTCCCAAGCTTCTGCCAATATTAATAGAGCATATATGGGTCTATAAGTGCTTGAACAGTACGAAGGTGATTTCAGAAATCCCCTTGAACATGAAAAAAGTAGAGGTTGGACATGCAGTCTTGACTCTTGGTATCACCACTGCCACAGTTTCACGCCATTTGCAGAGTATTGGCAAAGTGAAAAATCTCAATAAATATGTTCTTCATAATCTCAATGAAAATCAAAAAATTATACGTTTTGAAGTGTGCTCGATGCTCTTTCTGAGTAACACCAACGATCCCCTTCCTGACCAAAGAGCCACTTGTGATGAAAATTAGATCCCTTATGATAACCATAAACGATCAGATCCATGGCTTAATCGTGAATAGAAGAAAAAATGAAAAAAAGGAAGGAAAGAAGGGACAAAAAAGAAGAAAGAAAGAAAGAAAATAAAAAAGAAGGAAGAAAAGTAGAAAGAGATTAGATGAAAGAAAAAAGAAAGAAAAAGAAAGAATAAAAAGAAAGAAAGAGTAGAAGTAAACATAAACAAAGACAGAAAGAACGAAAGAAAGAAAGAAAAAAGAAAGGTACTAAAATTAGAGAAGCATAAAATAGTTTCTAAAAGTTTAAGATTTATGTATTGAAATTCTTTAATGAGTATGAGAAATAAACGCAATGATGAAATAAACAAAGAAGCAATAGAATAGAAGAATAAAAAAGAATGAAAAAAAATAAAATAAAATAAAAAAGAGAAAGAACTAAAGAAAAAAGGAAAGGAGATATTAAGATTTTAAGAATTTTAAAAGGAATAAATGCAATGATGAAATAAAGAAACAATAGGATAGAAGAAAGTGAGAAAGAAAGAACGAAAAAAGAGCGAAAGAAAGAAAGAAATGAAGGATGAAAGGCAGAAATAAGAAAAAAGAAAGAAGGAGAGAAAGAAATGAAGGAAGAAAGAAAGAAATGAAGGAAGAAAGAAGAAAAAAATGAAGAATGGAAGAAAGGAAAAAGAAAGAAAGAAAAAAGAAAGAAAACAAGAAAGAAAAAGAAAGAAAGACAGAAAGAAAGAAAGGGAGCTGATGCTAAAATTGTAAGAAGAATAAAAGAAATTAATGTAATGAAGAAATAAAGAAAGAAACAAACAAATAAACAAAAGAAAGAAGACAAAAAGAAAGAAGACAAAAAGAAAGAAGACAAAAGGAAAGAACAAAAGAAAGAAAGAACGAAAGAAAGAAAGAATGAAAAAGAAACGAAGGAAGGAAGGAAGGAAGGAAGAAAGAAAGAAAGAAAGAAAGAAAGAAAGAAAGAAAGAAAGAAAGGACGCTGATGCTAAAATTGTAGGAAAGGATAAAAGAAATAGTTGCAACGAAGAAATAAAGAAGCAATAGAAGAAAGAAAGAAAGAAAGAAAACGAAAGAAAAATAAAGAAAGACAGAAAGAAAGAAGCCGAAAGAAAAAGAAAGAAAGAAAGAAAGAAGTCATAAAGAAAGAAGACAAAAAGAAAGAAAGAAAGAAAGCTGATGCCAAAGTTGTAGGAAAGGGTAAAAGAAATAGTTGCAACGAAGAAATAAAGAAACAATAAAGAAAGAAAGAAAGAAAGAAAGAAAGAAAGAAGCCGAAAGAAAAATAAAGACAAAGAAAGAAAGAAAGAAAGAAAGAAAGAAAGAAAGGAGAAAGAAAGAAGTCATAAAGAAAGAAAACAAAAAGAAAGATTGAAAGAAAGAAAGAAAGAAAGAAAGCTGATGTCAAAGTTGTAGGAAAGGATAAAAGAAATAGTTGCAAAGAAGAAATACAGAAGCAATAGAAGAAAGAAAGAAAGAAAGAAAGAAAGAAAGAAGCCGAAAGAAAAATAAAGACAGAAAGAAAGAAAGAAGAAAGAAAGAAAGAAAGAAAGGAGAAAGAAAGAAGTCATAAAGAAAGAAAACAAAAAGAAAGATTGAAAGAAAGAAAGAAAGAAAGAAAGAAAGAAAGAAAGCTGATGCCAAAGTTGTAGGAAAGGATAAAAGAAATAGTTGCAACGAAGAAATAAAGAAGCAATAGGATAAAAGAAAAGGTGAAAGGGAGTAAAAATGAAAGAGAGGAAGAATGAAATAAAAAAGAGACCAGATAAAAGAAAAAAAAGAAAAAAAGAAAGAATAAAAAGAAAGAAAGAAAGAACGAAGGTACTAAAACTGTAGGAAAAGAAACAAATGCGATGATGAAATAATTAACAAGGCAACAGAATAGAGGAAAGAAGGTAAGAAAGAGAAAAAAAAAGAAAAGTGAAAGAGAGAAAGACAAAAGAAAAAGAGAGAAAACATAATAGGAACGACACCAAAAAAAAAAGAAAAAACAGAAAAAGAAAAAACAGTACTCTAATGAGTGATTGAGAATGAGTGTAAGAGAAAGAGATAAGCTAAATGTCTTCTAAAAGTGCTACAGTTATGACATGTAAGGAACTGTTAATAATGTCATTAATAATGTCACACACACGTACACACACTGTTATATATATATATATATATATATATATATATATATATATATATATATGTATGTATGTATATATGTATGTATGCATATGAAGGAAGAAGACGTAATGAATATTCAAAAAAAGTTCGTCAGAAAAACGAATGAGGAAGCTACAGGCCTAGAAGAACAAGAAAATGTCGGAAGGAAAAATCATTAAAAATGCTCTAGGTTGATAATTGAGTCTGTTAATCCGATCAACATTGTTTTTATTCGTTTTTGTTGTTTTCAAGTTTTATTAGTTTTTCAAGCGTATTATATACACGCGTCTCGCTTGTTCAGATATTGTCGTGATTATATTTCATTTATTTTTTCTGTTGTTTATTCTTTTTCGTTGTACTTCTCCCGATGATATAAGTAATAAAGAGACGGTAGTCTTTTTCTATCGCATTATGTTATTTTCTTTTTTTCTTTTCAAGTTTTTATGTTTTTGTGGGCGGGGGAGTGGGGTAAGATAAAGTTGCGTCCTCACCAGGAACTAATGTTTAGTAATTAGTCATTTTTTTTGTTACTTACTCGTATACAACTGCAAATCAACATATATTTTTAGAGGCACAAATATAAGTAGACGTATATGAAACGTATACACTGGTTCAGGAAAATATAGATATTTAACAGCTAAATTAGTTTGGCATATTACCGCATTTGGAAAGTAAAGTCTGAGTGAGAAAAAAAAAGACAGGAAGAAATATGATAGATAGATAGATAGATAGATAGATAGATAGATAGATAGATAGATACGAACAGACTGAGATAGCTAGATATGAACATACTGAGATAGATATATACGAACAGACTGAGATAGATAGATAGATAGATAGATAGATAGATAGATAGATAGATAGATAGATAGATAGATACGAACAGACTGAGATAGCTAGATATGAACAGACTGAGATAGATAGATACGAACAGACTGAGATAGATAGATAGATAGATAGATAGATAGATAGATAGATAGATAGATACGAACAGACTGAGATAGCTAGATATGAACAGACTGAGATAGATATATACGAACAGACTGAGATAGATAGATAGATAGATAGATAGATAGATAGATAGATAGATAGATAGATACGAACAGACTCAGATAAGTAGATAGATAGATAGATAGATAGATAGATAGATAGATAGATAGATAGATAGATAGATAGATAGATAGAACAGACTGAGATAAGTAAATAGATAGATAGATACGAACAGACTGAGATAAGTAGATAGATAGATAGATAGATAGATAGATACGAACAGACTGAGATAAGTAGATAGATAGATAGATACGAACAGACTGAGATAAGTAGATAGATAGATAGATAGATAGATAGATAGATAGATAGATAGATAGATAGATAGATAGATAGATAAGGTGTTGTAAAGTCCTCATCCTGAGCCATTATCTAAATAATCAAACAGAGAGCCAAGTGATGCTCGACGTCGTTCGATATGAAATCCATTCATAAATGTTGCTTCTAATATTGGTGAAGAATAATAATTGGCCACTATTTCTCGTGATCGCGGGCTTTAAATAAAACATATTTCTCTACCAAATGATACATTTTGGATTTCAACGGAAACGTAATAATCCACATTAACTAAAATAACTTTGTCAGTGTTATTATAATTTTCTAATTATTGTTTGTGTGAATTAGGCTTCTTGATTCTAAATAACATCAAAAATATGAAACGAGAAAACTACGCTCAACTGAAGAAGAAATAAGAATCTGCGTATTGCACATTTGACCAAAAATTAAAGCAATGGTTAAAAGAAACCAGGCACAGGACTCGGGGTTTTGTCAGGCAATTGCCGTGTAACCGTGACAGACGTTTTGATTCCGAGCGAAGAGGAATCCAGTCGAGGCTCAAACGAAATGCGGCGTCACATCTGGAAAAAATAGTCACCTGCCCGAACCTGCCTTATGAGGGGTATCCGGGATATTTTTCAGGGCTCAATAAAAATGGCCTTGTGCCACATTCCGCCTCAGTGGGGAGGTAGATAAATACTGACACCACCCACAGATTTCACACTAAACAAGCTGCACAAATAGTTTTTTTTATATATATGATGTAATAAATATGCATACACCTGGGTTTCCCCTCTTAGTAATATGATCGGCTGGTGACAGCCATAAATACAGACTAAGGCGGGGACGCCTAAGACTACGCCTATTGGAACGCCTATTGCCTAAGCCTAGGCCTAAGCATACTGCATACTGCATACGACTACGACGAGTACCAGTCCATTACGACTACTTTCTAGATTGTCCTACCCGGTTATATTACCAAAACCACTTAGTTACTTCAAATAATATATCCCTTTCCGGAACATATCAATATATAAAATCATTTCACCCCAAGCAAGGCAGAACCGCCTCTAGTGAGAGAAAAACAGGGTACAGGAGATGCCGAAGAAAGGATAAGAGAAGGATGGGATTTAGGGAGGTAGCAGATGGCAAAATGTTGAAATAATATAAGTTCATGTTTGTGTGTGTTTACTTTTTTAATGTATGGTTTTATTTCGTAATATTTAAAAGTGTAACCTTTAGAGGTTTTGCTAAGTTCGCCATGGTGTTTTTATTTGGTCCTATGTGTGCTGTTACTTAAAATGGTTGAGAAAAAACTCAAATAATAGACGGCGATTCCTTTTGTGAGTAAAACCGTTTGCAATGGCCAATTGTTGTTGCAGATGTGCGCCATGGCATGATTTATGTTTGTTTAAAACTCATCTAGACCACCAGTTATTTATACTGCGGCTATGCTGAGCAAATCTTGCTTATAGTCTCTTAAGGAGAGCGCAAAATCTACTGTGATCTTCTTTTATGTGCCATGTCCTTTCAGGACGTAGGCGATCATGGCTTTTCACATGTCCCTGTCCCTGGTGGCACTTAGTCCGCTTTCTCATGTTGCACCATGCAACCCTCGTTCAGTCATCCACCTGATCAGGTCATTCAAATATGTTATCCGCTGCTTTCCTCTGTCTCTTTTTCCCTCTATCTGACCTGTTAGTTACAGGTTCTCTAATCCCTCCTTCCTCATTGCATGTCCCAGGAACTTTAGTTGTCTCTTCCTGATGCTCAGTATTAATTTCCTTTTCGTTTGCATCCCTTCCAAAACCTCGACATTGCTCACATGCTCGGTCCATGATATCCGCAGCATCCTTCTGTAGAACCACATTTTAGATGCTTCAAGTTTTTCCTTCATCTTCGAAGATATTGTCCAACATTCACTGCCATATTAAAGAATCGTCATCACATAACAATCCAGTAATCTCCTCTTTATTTCTAGTGAAATTGTCCTGTTTCTTAATACTTTACTCAACTTCTGGAATGCATCTCATTGTCGCACTTTCCCTCTTCTGTTAGAACATTTCCTCAGTGTGAAAAAAGCGAATGCACTCAAATCTTAGGTCACGAAGTCTTGAAAGTTCATGCTAGTACAAGTTTCGACAGACTTCGAATTGTTCTGTTAACCAAATTTTAACCTGGGTCAGGTTATGATTTACAGGAACTTTCGTGAGAAACCGACGATACTGAGATTCGATTCAGAGTCAGAAAGTAAACATTCTAAACACTCATCCATGCGTAAATGCATAGATACTTATTAAGGGTATTCAATGGGTACCACATAGTATTTTTAAATCTTTTCTCCTTCTTAAATAGATGCATATTAAGAGTATTCAATGGGTACCATATAGTATTTTTAAATCTTTTCTCCTTCTTAAATAGATGCATATTAAGAGTAATCAATGGGTACCATATAGTATTTTTAAATCTTTTCTCCTTCTTAAATAGATGCATATTAAGAGTAATCAATGGGTACCATATAGTATTTTCGAGTCTCTTCTACATATTGAAATCTTAAATAGATATATATTAAGGGTGTTCAATGAATACAATATAGTACTTTCAAGTGTTTCACTCATCTTGAAAATACTATATTAAGAACCAGAAAAAAAACCCAGAAATATGTGGTGGGCCATGATACCCTACGTCCTGAAGGGACACGGCACATAAAAGAATAGTAATAATATTAATTTGGTATTATGAATTAGTGTTTGTCTTTTCTTTTTTTTTTTAATCATATCACCCCGAGCAAGGTGGTAACGCCACTGATGTGCAGGGGGCTACATAAGAGTGAAAAGATTGGAAAAGAGAAAGAAAGCCGGAAACCACATCCTAAACAGGAAACAAGAGATGAGCCTCTTCACCCGTTCAATAGAAGTGGGTGGAGTGTGAACCGAGCGATAGTTTAGTCTTATGTTAATAATTGTATTTTGCTCGTCTGTGGTGTGATGACAGAAAGGTGCACTAATTTCACTAACGTTTGATAAGTGACGAGTTAACCTATACGAGAATGTAATGCTTTCGTGATCAATCTCAGTATTTAGAATCAGGAAGCAATATGTATTGGCATATTAATTTTGTAATGCTCTTTCAACTGTTTATTCTAACTTAGCTGCATTAAAATGCTGCAGGATAAATTAATATTAAATGTTCTGTTGTGCTGTTTTTATTTAATTTTTAAAGGCTAATTATTGAGGAACTTATTTCTGGAAACACATACATATCCATACACACACACACATATATATATATATATATATATATATATATATATATATATGTACGTGAATATATATATATATATATATATATATATATATTCACGTACATATATATATATATGTATGTGAATACATATATATATATATATATATACTTATGAACGAAATATATGAAATATATATATATTGGAAAAATTTTATTTTTTAACATGCAATAAGTATTGGCTCTGCAAATAAATATATTTAATTACATTGAACCCTCTGGTTAGATAAGTTTTAATATTCAACTTTTAATAATTAATATTAATAGGGTCGGTTTTGGATTTATCTTCAAGCCACTTTACACTCTCACACCTTGATTGAGCACTGTGGAGGAATGGTAGACTTAAAAAAAAACAGTAGCTACTCAAGCATCTAAGCGCCGTTCATTCAGTAATGTATTTGAACACTCTCAGCTACTGGCTTATGTTCCTCGTGTGAACTGCTGGAATGTGACTTGTTTGATTTTCGATGCATTGACAATGGCCAGTTATTTTTTCCTCACTGGCAGGTTATTTGGTAAAGTCATATTGTATTTTGGACAATTTTGCCTCAAACCGTAATATGCGACCGCTTGGCACATGTGGGTTAGAGAGAGGCGTTTCTCTTAACCGGTTGGGTCGGGAAACCATTCCGACTACCCCACAGAGTTTAGCTGGCAGGTCAATAGTGTTGGCCGAGGTGTGACCGTCGTAGTGCTCGTGCGACTACTTGGATCCATGTGTGTAAGTCGGAAGTGGACCCTGGACCTGTGCAGTTCTGCATCCTAATTCACCTTGGTAAAGCAGGGTCGACCTCTTCCCTGCAAAGATACTGTTACTGAAGATACACCCTTAAATACACATATTGGGTTCTCAGACATGAAATGACGCACTTTATAGGAAAATATTAGAAAGCTTCTGAATGTTAAGTAAGCAATTTATTTAGTTGAAATAGGCACCATATTGATGAATCACTGTTCTCCAATGTACCTATAACTTCTTGATCCAATCTTTAAAAAAATGATCAACTTTTGATGTGATAAACAGTTCAAATGCTTCGATTATCTTCTTATTGGAAAATGTTTTATTGTATATGAAAATTTCAAAATCTAAACATATTTATAAATAGAACTTTGTCGCTGTGTGTGTGTGTATGTGTGTGTGTCCGTTACCTATAGACTCCGAAACGGCTGAATCGATTTTCTTGATAATTTACACAGTTGTATTATAAGCGTCTGCTAGTGTTCTTGGCTAGGTTTTGTGTCGAGGTACCCCCGATAAATATAAAAAATTGATAATCGAAAAATCGGGTTATAGAAGGAGTGGTTCGATTTTATTTTGATACACTCCTAGACAAAGACATAAGAAACGATATTCAGAAGTTTCAAGGTTGCAGTTCTTACAATAGTGCAGAAGATTCATAACACACACACACACACACACACACACACACATATATATATATATATATATATATATATATATATATATATATACACAAAGAATCTCAAGCTAGCCTTTCAAGTGTCTTTGCTCTACTTTTGCATTTCGTTTGTACTTTGTATCGAGCACTTTTTCTTTCTTTTTTTGTGGTTGGTTCCGTTTGGGTTTTTTTTTCTTTACTGCGGAGTATCGTATGTCTTGTCCTTATTCCGCGAATTTCTTTTTTTTCTCCCCTCCTATCCAACGCCTTAGTGCACCGGATTGTAACGGAATTAGGTTCTGTTTGTTAATGGTTTTTCTTAAGGTTTATCTTAGTATAAATTTAAAACTTAAATACTTGCAGAGTCTATTTAGTTATTATTTTAAATATATATATATATATATATATATAAGGGAAGATGTTTGTGTGTGTGTGTGTGTTTATTTGCTTGTATGTCTGTATTTTTTTCAGTCCTTTTATTTTAGCTTTTACTTCAGGTTTGACTCTAAGTAGGTCTAATTGTAGCTCTTAGTCTCAGCCATCATACCATTTACTCAGAGAACTTATTTAGCCGTCAAAATTCAGTTTACGACGAAAAAACTTATTGATATCTATACCAGGAAATCAAAATTTGATTTACATCCATTCATCTTTCTTTCAGTTTATGGTTTCACTTTAACTGGAAACAACTACTGCATTTTAGTCTTTCGTGCCAACGTCCAAAAAGTCTGAGCACCAGGACCATGGATTAGTTTTAAAGCTTTCATTACACCCGAGCAACGCCGGGCTATACTGCTAGTACTCAAATAAGTGATAATCAGTAAAAGAAATACCAGGTGAATATGAAGATTAGGCAAAATGTCATGTGTTGTTGTATAGCAAAAATGGGTTATCTCTATTCACAGGTCTAGGATGTTTCGTTTTCAACTTTTCGTGCATACACTATATTTCTCCAAAATACGAGGTTGCTCTTCTTATTTTCCATTGAGGCAAAAAGCAATAATGAATAAGCCCTCTGAAAGACCACCATACAGTAAACATTAAATTTGTAGGGTGCAGTGGAGGTTTGGTTAGTGTTTTGATGATTCTCTTGTATCTAACTACTGACCTACTCACTTTCTGTTATCAAAGAGTATTCATTTCTCATTGGTTGTAATGATTCAATGCAAAAGTGATTCTTTTTCCAGTCTGGAAAGCAACAGAAAGCACATCTCAAAGAGAGTTTTTTCTTAGTCTTATTTAGTTCATACAGAACAAACCTATTCAGGTTCTCTACTTTTCTAATTGCTTACAAGTGCCGAAAACAGTTGTATGTGATGCTTCGAATTCTGATGCAAGTTTTCAGACTGTGGTTCTGTCATGGAGTATTTTCCGCACTGAAGTTTATAATTGGGCTATGTCGGTTGCTAATCGATTTAACGCACCTAAAATGTTAGGAACTTGGTAATCTTCCACTGAAAGCTGACTCCTTAGTATTCGGTTAACTGCTGACTAATATCAACTGCCTAGTAGTTCTACTAAACTCCAATGGAAGTCTAAAGAACTCCTATGAACTTCCCAAGAACTTCTAAGGACTTCTCTAGAACTTCCTCTTAACTCTTATTAATATAGAAGGGAGAGTCCATTATCTGAGGAATAGGTGTGTTTCCCTATAAGAGGTTCGCGTATTTTGGTCAACCAAGACTTTCTATTGATCATATCGGATAACTGATCGTAGTCTTCCTCTTGATTTAATTTCAATCTCTCGAACAAAATTTTAGAAACCCTCACTGTACAGTTCTGATTTCAATTATAACATTACCAAAGACCGCCTTGATATTCCGAAAAACTATAGAATCGGAATGACCCAGTTTGTACTAAAGCAGTAATATTTTCAATACTGTTTCATTTTAATCCTGTTCATTGAACATATGAGTAACAATTTTTTTAAAAATCTTTTCTCCCCTAGTAAGGCAGTAATGCCACAGGAGTGCAAGAGGCTACAAGAGAGAAGAAAGAAAAGAAAATGGAACAAGATACAAAGGGTCGAGTATAGGGTAAGAGAAAGATGAGAATCAAGGAGAAAAAAGATGGCAGTTGGCGTTGCACTTTAACTTTTGGAGATTGTACCTAGCAGGGAAGCAAGTAAACGGAAGGGAGTTCCGAAGGCGGGAAGAGCGAGAAAAGAAGCTTCTAGAGTAGAAGTAACGGTTACATTTGGCTGTTTCCCAGTATAAATGAGCGGGATTTAGTTGCCAGTCTAGTAGCACGAATAAATTCCAGTGGAGTGGGCCCCGGAGTTATAAGCCGTGAAAATATTTTAGAAAAGATATGGGGAAGCCAAATCCCGTCGGTGAGAAACTGACTGACGTCGAGCTATCAAATCAGAATCGATGAAATTTCAGATTCTCTATTGAATTCTGTCGAGAACCCCGAGATGAACAGTAGGATCACCCGACCAAATATGGCAATATTATTGAATGCACAGACAAATGGTAGATTTGTTTATATTGAAAGAAAAATTATCTGGTAAGAAAAGTGTGAGAAATCAATATTTTTTATGAACTAACGTTTTACTACGTTAGACTAACGGATAAACAACCAATCAAAAAATTCGTCATATCATGTGCGACAACTTAATATATATTTTACACTAGATGTTAGAGTAAATAGTTTATCATCAAATGTATAAATTATTATTTTAAATTACAATAAATAACAATGTCGATTAAAATGTTTGTTGTATAATTAAAATATGTAGATTTGTATTTGTCTCCAGCATAGATGCGTGAAAAAGTTCCTACACTTGACATCGCTTGCAAGATGCACGTATATTTAAATTTGAAACCTAATGTCCCCAAAATGGCAGGCCTTAGCTAACGAACATTTGTCTACGATACTGACGATATTTTAATTATTACATGTTTAATCCTATCCCCACCCTGTCTTCCGGCGTTTATCAAATTCTTTTTGACCCGGGTAATCTTTAGTGTCTTTCGAATGAAAATGAACAAGCCGCTATCTATTCTGATAATCAAGGTACCATAGATCTTGCTAAGTACCTCGTCTACCACAAAAACATGTCGACATACCACTAAAAAAAACTGTTCACAAAATAAGAATGCCTTCTCTACGAGTTGCACATGATAACCATTTTAGGTCTTGTTATTTAAGAGATGTTTCATTCATTTTCTGAAGTTCTTTGTTGTGTAATTAGCCATGGTTAAGTGTAATTGGTAAAAATGTTCAACAAACGGAACTGAAAAAGAGTTTCCCATTAACAACAGAAAAAGGAAAACCAGCAACTGATCAAAATATTAGTAAGCAAACAATGGATATGAATGTTAAAATTAAAAAAAGCAATGGTTAATAAGGGTTACAATGGGTAATAACAGTTATAAGGAAAAAAAGATTCCCTAAATGAGAAGAGAGTTCATAAGAAAAAGGGATACAGTCAAATGATTATAGTGTTCTCTCTTCAAAACAAGAAAAAGCAAAAAAAAATTGCAGATGAAACCTAGAAGTGGCCCACTTTTTCTGTTTAGAAAGAAATCCCAGCATGCATCAGTAGAGTTTATCAACAAATTTGGGGCGAGGAAGTTTGAACGATCATTGGAAGTAAAATTAAAATTTATTTAATCTATGGTGGCGGACCGCTATCGTTCCGCTGATCCTGTCTTATGTAGTACTGCTATGCTACTACTCACCATATTTCCACGAAGTCCAAGTACCCGGCTGTATCACCAAATGAATGTATCTCCAAATAAATGTATCACTAAATGAATGTATCACCAAATGACTGTTTCATTAAATGAATGTATCACCAAATGAATGTATTACAAAATGTCAGTATCACCAAATGACTGTTTCACTAAATGAATGTATCACCAAATTAATGTATCACAAAATGACTGTTTCATTAAATAAATCTATCACCAAATGAATGAATCACAAAATGACTGTATCACCAAATGATTTTTTCACTAAATGAATATTTCACAAAATGTCTCTATCACCAAATGATTGTTTCAGTAAATGAATGTATCACCAAATGAATGTATCACAAAATGACTGTATCACCAAATGACTGTTTCACTAAATGAATGTATCACCAAATGAATGCATCACAAAATGTCTCTATCACCAAATGACTGTTTCACTAAATGAATGTATCACCAAATGACTGTTTCATTAAATGAATCTATCACCAAATGAATGAATCACAAAATGACTGTATCACGAAATGATTGTTTCACTAAATGAATGTATCACCAAATGAATGTATCACAAAATGACTGTATCACCAAATGACAGTTTCACTAAATGAATGTATCTCTAAATAAATGTATCACTAAATGAATGTATCACCAAATGACTATTTCATTAAATGAATGTATCACCAAATGAATGTATTACAAAATGTCAGTATCACCAAATGATTGTTTCACTTAATGAATGTATCACCAAATAAATGTATCACCAAATGGCTGTTTCATTAAATAAATCTATCACCAAATGATTGAATCACAAAATGACTGTATCACCAAATGACTGTTTCACTAAATGAATATATCACCAAATGATTGTATCACCAAATGATTGTTTCACTAAATGAATGTATTACCAAATGAATGTATCACAAAATGACTGTATCGCCAAATGAATTTTTCACTAAATGAATCTATCACCAAATGAATGTATCACCAAATGACTGTTTCATTAAATGAATCTATCACCAAATGAATGAATCACAAAATGACTGTATGACCAAATGATTGTTTCACTAAATGAATCTATCACCAAATGAATGTATCACAAAATGACTGTATCACCAAATGATTCTTTCACGAAATGAATGTATCACTAAATGAATGTATCACAAAATGACTGTATCACCAAATGACAGTTTCGCTAAATGAATGTATGACCAAATGAATGTATCACCAAATGACTGAATCACCAAATGAATGTGTCACCAAATGAACTGGAGGGAAGACACTGATTTTTACCTTCCCAAGGTAATTGAATGCAAGGAAATCAACTAGAATTCGAACTCGGCTCCCTAATTTGTCATTCCGAGTCGATATCCAGTGCACCGAAACGAGCATCCAAGCCGAGTTTGAATTCCAGTTGAATTCCGTTCATTCACATACGCACAAATATCCTTGGGAAAGTTATGATGCCGTCTCTTCCGTGCAATTATGGGTTAAATAATAGGACAGATTGGGTTCTATAACCTTGACTTGCAAACAGTCTACCGTAGAAAGAAATGGAAACCTACTGAGGGATAATCTTCTGCCCAGTCAGTCATGTCTCTTTCGAGACATGATCGCCCAAGCGTATATCACGTATGGCACTTAACTGACTGACTGACTAGATTGACAACAAGGTGTCATCCTTTTACAATTAAAATACCTAGTTGTAACCGTAAGTTCTATGCCAACAGGTTTTTCTCTAGAAAGTTTCGCTTGTGAAACTCTTCTGGCTTCTTTTTTCCCGTCAACTTTGGTCTTCAAAAACTTTAATGCTATGTCACTTGTTCTTTACTAGTTTCTTAATTCTTGTTTTTTTGTTGTCTCCTAAATAATTATTTTTTATCTAAGATTCTCAAACGCTACTTGGACCTTTGCGACTTAGTGGCTGCATTGCCTTGTTTGAGGTGAAATGTTTAAAAGAAAAAACTACCAGGGTGAGGGAGATTATCAGCTGCAGTTTATGTTTGTAGTGGGTAAAAATGCGTATCTTCACCTAAATATTATCAGCGTGCCAAGATTAGATTTCAAGATAAGTAATGGCTTATTTATTACGGATTGTTGGTAGTTTTCAAGTACCATAAAACCAGTTTTCTCGACGCAATGTTGCTTCGGCATACAAAGATCCTGATATCCGACGGTGAATAGTATTAATAAATCGATTATTTTTCCCAATAAGTAATAAAATGCCAATCACTTAAACTTTACTTAGATGGGAAGTAGGTGCTGCCAAGTATGTTAAACACGTTTTGTTGGAGATTCTTCAAGTATTACTGGCATCATGTAATGCAGTACCATCGGCCTCACTGTCTCATCATTAGCGAATAAATCGGGATTTTCTCGAGAGGATTATTGCTAGGCACCTGTAAAGATCTTATGGAACAACCAGCCAGTAATCAAGTAAAATAGAAGTTGAGTCTAACTGACCAAAAAACCACCAGGGCAAATTGGAAGTTGGTTTAAATAATAACATGGAAGATTCCATTCTGTTGTAGGCAAGTCTATTCTGTAAGCAGTGATTGGCTGATAATTTTAGTGTGTACATTGAGCTCCATAAATATTCAGCACAATATCTACCATTTGTCTTTGGGCCATATAGGGACATGTATTCAGTTACAACCCTGTTTATTTTTGTCTGCCAACTGGACGTTAGTTGGAAACATTATGAGGTGAGTCTCACACTCTTGAATGTTCACCTTTCTACAGGAAGACAAAAGACCACCACCATGTTGAATGGTAAGTTATCTGACTTCTACAGCACCCACGAAACTTTTCACATGTTGGATAAATCTGCTTGAAGGACTAGTTGTCGTCTAGCACAGTAAGGACGAATATATGTAGCTAGCGCCATGATGACACGGCATTACTGGATGGAGGTCATTCTAGACTGAAGTAAAAGTCCAGGACAAAGGGTTTTCCTGACGACTAGTTACCAGACCTATGTTTATAGCCGGCATCGCTGGGTGAATGACTTCCAAGACTTAAGTCAAAGGTTAGAGCAGATGGTTTTCCTGACGGATGGATGCCATACCTTAAATGTAGCTAGCACCATTATGACACCGCGTTGCTGCGTGGAAGAATTCCTAGATTTATATTAAAGCCCAGGGATGAGGGTTTATCTGATGGAATGAAAGGTAAACTGATGGGGAACAAGATGAGCATTTAATTTGGATGATATCGGGTGTTTGACCCGAAGTGTGATGGGATCTGCCAGACTAGATTTCTAATCTTTGCATTGAATACATTCAAGCATTTAATACTGCTGTTACATCTGGTCGTGTGACCCTGCTATTCACCTCGAGGTTCCCGACAAAATCTAAAGCAGAATCTGCAACGTTATCGATCCCGAACTGGCAACTCGACTCCAGTCATTTTCTAATCGATAAGATGTGGCTTCCCTCTGTCTCTTCCACAAATATTTACACGGGTTTTGCTCCGACAAGATTAGCTCTCTTGTGACCCCTCTGAACGAATTTACTCGAACTACTAGACTAGCAACTAGGTCCTAGCTGTTTACAGTGAAAACAATCAAATGTAATCGTACCTTCTATTCTAGTAGCTTCTTTTCTCGCACATCCCGCCTATGGAACTCCCTTCCATATACTTGCTTCTCTGATAGCTACAATCTCCAAGAGTTTAAAGTTTATCTTCTTGACTCCTTTTCTTACCCTGCCATCCTTGTATCTTGTTCTTCTTCCTTTTGGTTCTACTCTTAAGCAGCTCTCTTCACACCAGTATTTCTATCCTTCTCTTATCTACAACACCTACTGTGATCCGTTCCTCTTTTTCTTCACTCTCTTATGTAACCCCCTGCGCACCAGTGGCAGTAATGCTTCGCTTGGTGTGAAATGATCATAAAAGAGGATACTTTAGGCAGCAGAGATGAAGTTACAATGATGAAGGATAAGAAAACTATGGGCAGGGAATGTGATCAATGAGGAAGTTTTCAGGAAAATGCGAGTCAGAAAGTGTTATGGTGCCTTCCTACGAGGAATGGATTCTTCCTCCTGTTATAAATAATTACCTGAGTTACTTCTAAGAGCAGTTAAAGAAGGCAGTTAACAGCAGTGGACGACAGCTGCTAGTCAGGCAATTAGCAGCGTAATAATATCATCGGGCTTACTTATTTCAATATTACTTATTTTAACACTTCCTTTGAATATCTTGTTTCGTGTTATACTAATATACTGTTTTGAATTTACGTTCTTGTTCCGTGTTTTACTTCCGGCACAAACCGGTCACTACAACTTTGCGGCGAAGTTTCGCCACAACCCCACCACAAATTGGCGACGAAGATCCACAACATTTAGAATAAATTATATGCCTGATATTCGTTTAGGGCTTAACTTCAAATATGGACACGGAAAGAAGATCAAACTAAACTAGAATAGATAGAAAATAAACTCTCTGAAAATATCTGAAGTGTGTCAGTGGATTGTGTATTTAAAACATGATACCGCAAGGATTTGAGGAGAGAGGCATTTCACAAATGCATAGCGTTTGACTGTGTCATGAAAAAAATAGACGATTTTCAACTGCTAGTAAAACCGCAAAAAATTACGATAATCCCACCCCTCAATACCCTAATACTTACCACGGTTTTGGTGGCAAGAACTTTAAAAGTGATTGTTTCTTTAGAAACAAAAAATGCTACTAATGTGGAAGATTAGGCCATAATAGTACATGTTGCTATTCTAACAAATTGAAAAAAAAATGGGTCAACAAAGTAAATGCATTGGGTGAAGACGACAATCGGAAAGATAAAATTACCAAGACTTCGAACGAAACGATTAACAATATAAAAATCAAATTACTATTGGATACACTGTTTTGAATTTACGTTCTTGTTCCGTGTTTTACTTCCGGCACAAACCGGTCACTACAACTTTGCGGCGAAGTTTCACCACCACTCCACAACAAACTAGCGTCGAAGATCAACAACAGAAAGTCACTTGTACATTGAACATCAAAAAGAAATTTTTGTTGTACATATGTGGAAATGGCGTGAAAAATGTTCACATTCACATAATGATGGTAACAGAAGTATGAAGCAGGTATTAAACCTAACCAACTTATGTAAAAGAATGGAGCATGGAATATGAGACTATTGCAAGAATTAAGTATAAAGTTACTTATAGATACAAAGCATAAGAAGTTGTGGAGAGTCATGATTGTATATATGCGAGAGGGATACACCACATAAAAGATATCATTAATTATATCATTAATTATATGCGACTATTGCAATAATTAAGTATAAAGTTACTTATAGATACAAAGCATAAGAAGTTGTGGAGAGTCATGATTGTATATATGCGAGAGGGATACACCACATAAAAGATATCATTAATTATATCATTAATTATATGCGACTATTGCAATAATTAAGTATAAAGTTACTTATAGATACAAAGCATAAGAAGTTGTGGAGAGTCATGATTGTATATATGCGAGAGGGATACACCACATAAAAGATATCATTAATTATATCATTAATTATATGCGACTATTGCAATAATTAAGTATAAAGTTACTTATAGATACAAAGCATAAGAAGTTGTGGAGAGTCATGATTGTATATATGCGAGAGGGATACACCACATAAAAGATATCATTAATTATATCATTAATTATATGCGACTATTGCAATAATTAAGTATAAAGTTACTTATAGATACAAAGCATAAGAAGTTGTGGAGAGTCATGATTGTATATATGCGAGAGGGATACACCACATAAAAGATATCATTAATTATATCATTAATTATATGCGACTATTGCAATAATTAAGTATAAAGTTACTTATAGATACAAAGCATAAGAAGTTGTGGAGAGTCATGATTGTATATATGCGAGAGGGATACACCACATAAAAGATATCATTAATTATATCATTAATTATATGCGACTATTGCAATAATTAAGTATAAAGTTACTTATAGATACAAAGCATAAGAAGTTGTGGAGAGTCATGATTGTATATATGCGAGAGGGATACACCACATAAAAGATATCATTAATTATATCATTAATTATATGCGACTATTGCAATAATTAAGTATAAAGTTACTTATAGATACAAAGCATAAGAAGTTGTGGAGAGTCATGATTGTATATATGCGAGAGGGATACACCACATAAAAGATATCATTAATTATATCATTAATTATATGCGACTATTGCAATAATTAAGTATAAAGTTACTTATAGATACAAAGCATAAGAAGTTGTGGAGAGTCATGATTGTATATATGCGAGAGAGATACACCACATAAAAGATATCATTAATTAAAGCAAAATGCAGACATTTTACGATTTTCTCTTACGCAATATGGATAATGCCACCTTGACTTCTGTAGTTTACGCGGGGGGGAATTCTAATTTCAAAAACAATTTTCTTTTTCTTATTATCATTTACAAAACATGTGAAATTCCGGCTATGCATGCTTCTTCCGTGAAGATATAAGAACGGATTCTGAAATGGACTTTTGCTTATCTGATTGTAGGTGTCTATGGAATAAAAGCTTAACCTGTAGAGAGTAAAAAATAGACTACTAGATAAATAGAGAGAGAAAGCGAAATAGAGAGAGAGAAAGAACAAAGGATAGAAGAACAGGCACATTCATGAATCAATAGATAGATAGATAGATAGATAGATAGATAGATAGATAGATAAGAAAACAATTCTTAGAGGTATGTGTAGGAAGAACGAATGAGAGATGAACAGGCACACTGATGAATCAGTAGATAGATAGATAGATAGATAGATAGATAGATAGATAGATAAAAATAAATTGGTATAGATAGAGAGGAAGACAAAGAGAGAGGAAGAGAGGCATGTGTAGGAAAAACGAATGAGAGATGAACAGGTACATTCACGAATCAATAATAAAGAGAAATATATAAAAAGAAATCAGTATATATATATATATATATATATATATATATATATATATATCTGTGTGTGTCTTTGTATGTCTCTATTCTAACGAACCCTACTTCTCCGAGACCCTTTCAACCAAAATTGAGTCACTTATCGACCATGATATTAACCTTTGATGTAAGCAAAATATTTTCGAAACTATTTACAGGGTATGACAGAAATCAACGAAAGGCTTATAATTTATTAATTCTTCTCCGAGCCGCCTAATGCGAATGTAACCCAAATCGTGTAACTTGTAGATCCAAGTCCGAACCTTTGTTATACACAAGGATATTTCCAATCAATCAACAAGTTTCGTCAAAAAATCAGCGACAAACAATTTGGGGTTGTCTTTTGCGCACTTTTATGCATTTCTCGAAGACGTTTCACTTAAACTCAACCAAAATCGAGTCATTGGTAGATCAAGGTCTGATGCTTTCAGTTTCAGTTGACACACAGGGTGCGCAAAAAGTAAATGGAAAATATTGCTTTTTGCGATTGTTTATTTCTCTGAAATGCTTAGTATTATTCCATTAAAAAGTGGGTCTTTTTTATAACTTCTACCTGATTATATGCCATAATATTTTCACGTTTTCTACAAGGTGCCTACCCCTCAGACTTTGCAGGGGTAATCAACTTCTTCTGAGTCAAAACGTTATCGCTTCTTATTACAGGCTACGTAAGGCCTACCCCCGTTCTTCTAATTGTACAGACATCATTCCCGTTTATTGGCAAAATTTACTTAGGCCTCAAGACAACGTCATGCTGGAGATTTCTGAATATGCACTTAACCTTACAATTTTAATATAACCACTAAAAATAATCCGAGCAACGTCGAGCTATGTGTGTGTGTGTGTCTCTCTGTGTGTGTGTGTATATATATATATATTTATAGTGAGAGAAAGAGAGAGAGAAAGAGTGAGAGAGAGAAAGAGGGATGTATAGGAAGAACGAATGAGAGATGAACAATCACATTCATGAGTCAGTATTATATATATATATATATATATATATATATATATATATATATATGAAAAGAACACGATGCGTAAAGTCACAAGTTTATTCGCCTGAAGAGAGTCAACTTTAGACTCGAAACACGTGTAGCATTACAAACACTACAAAGGACACTTAATGCATCATAACTTGTATAATAATAACAACAATAAATATACAATTTAAACAAAACGGTCTCTTACACTTTTTTATTCTATATATATATATATATATATATATATATATATATATAAATCATCGAGCCTGATCAGTACTTAATGGCTGACCATATGGGAATACCAGGTGCTGTAAACATAAGGACCAAGAAAGGTCCACCGGTCCTCCAGGTTTGAGGGTTGGGTGCAGGGCTAACAACCCTGCCCCGTAAAAAAGCAGTTTCTTACCGAAACAGCAACAAACATTTGCTGTTGCAGCCCTATGCACCATCTGGGTGTGATGGATAAATGATGATGATGATGTATATATATATATATATATATATATATATATATATATATATATATAATATGACAGCTATGGTTAGGTTTTTTAGGTAATGCTTTATGTGATTGCATCTTTTTTTTCGTTTGAGGACATAAATTATGTAAAAAAAATGTTGGAATATTTTGTTTCGGCTATACTTTAAGCCATTATCGAGGTTCTACTTTATTTTACGTGTAACAGAATGCATTCAGTGTTATATATGTTTGTAGAGTAGTGTGCGTGATTTATGCCCTGAAAATGTTAAGCACGTTGCTAGCGTGATATTACTGAGTGTTATTTTTTCTTTTTTTTTATTAATAATGCTTCTATTATTTTTAGCATTTTTGCAAGTAGATGACGATATGATATCTGCGTTGTCAATAAGTATATCTTGTCTGTCATTTTTAATGAAACCTTCGTAAAAGAGTGACTGCTGCCCAAATATATATATATATATATATATATATATATATATATATATATATATATATGTGTGTGTGTGTGTAAAAAGAACATTTTTTTTCAGGCTTTAACACGTACATGACCATGACATTACAACATATAAAAAAAAATCCATTTTGAATAATTTTCACGTTCTAATGAATGCTAGCAATTTGTCAAACGTTATACTTGAAGCAGGAAAAATGTACAGTAATTTTTAGCAACACAGTTTTTTTTTAACATTTGTTACCATAACTCACACCCTTGAAGATGACCTCGGAAAAAGGTTGAAAGTACTTGGATACCTTAAGAAATGAATGAAAATAACATCTGTCAACGTTACAGCTCATTTCTGACATCTTTTGACTGTAATACGCGAATGACGATCCGTGAATATGAAAGGATTTTATTAAAAATAAGCAAACATATTGTTTGCAATTTATTTAATTTGACATATTTAAATAAAACATTTGCAGCCTAAATACACAAATATATATATAATCAGGTAATTAATTTTGTTTTTTTAATTAAAATACATTGCGACACTGAAATTGCTATGTTTCGAGATTTTTACCCCGTCATCAGGAAATGTCAGATCATACTTGTGAAAATGATTTTCACAACTATGATTTAAAAAGTTGTGGAAAGGGATTTTCACAACTATGATCTAATATAATCTGATGACGAGGTAGAAATCTATAAACAGAAACTTCGGTGTCGCAATGTATTTTTAATTAAAAAACAAATTTAATTATATAATTACATTCTACGATATTTATTGTATTGAGCACTTTTATAAAAAAAAAAGTAAATGCTGGAGAACTCGGATCTGTAAAACTGTAGGTTCTCTTCACCTATATATATATATATATATATATGTGTGTGTGTGTGTGTGTGTGTGTGTGTGTGTGTGTGGTGTCTAAGTGTGATAATGTTTTGCGCCAAGGTTGTTGTTTCTCAGTGGTTTTACTGTTAAAACATATTTTGGCAAGCAAGTATTTTATCGTAAAGTGCTCGATATCGGGTGTAGATAGAGTGTTGATACTTACAAAACCCAAATACAATAACAACCAACCATGACCCATACATAATTTAGAATAAAGCTCATTTCGTCTTTTTGCCTTGATAAAGTCCATCACAGGACAAAACGCGTAGGCGATTTAAAATACAGTTTTCCGCTTGTCTTTATTTTATTTAACAATATATATATATATATATATATATATATACAAGTATTGTTGGAATAATAATCCTTGTCAAAAGAAACACTATGTCTGCGCGCTCGTAGTCAGCGTAAAATACATACAGATATATACTATTATTGAATTATAATTTTAGCAACAAGAACAAAGTAGATATAAGTATTAATTAATAATAATATGACTTAATAACAATACCCACCAAAATTAACCCTAAGCCTGCCCGCATATTTTCCAAATGAGAAGTTGCTTCACTCTGATTGGTCCACATTACATGTACAATAATACCTCCATAATTAAAGGGGCTACGCTCGTTTTCAGACTTTTAAACCATTCATTTAAGAACCATCATATCACTTGAAAAGACACAAAAGTGTTGAAACAAAATGGCTACTTTTGTAGTGATATTGTAACATATCCATATTATGATTTATGAATAAATAATATATATATATATATATATATATATATATATATATATATATATAATTGACTTTTCTGTCAGATTCGACGTATTAGGATCTTGCAGCCTAATTGCTTCAAGAAACCAAGGTAAACCGCCAGAAGACCCACATAAGTCATTTTATTAAATTGGCGAAGGCTTGTGCAGAACCATCCACACATTTCGGAACTCCTGATACACTCGGTGCATATAAATGCCACAATAGACGAATGAAGCTGCAATAGACCTCAGGCTTTCAATTATCTCACAACAGATTGCCACTACCTGCTGCGGTAGACTGGTTGCCAGCCAAGGCTACAGAACCCAATCTCTCTTGTTATTTAACCCATACCTGGAGTGAAGGGACGGATCAATACCTTTTCCAAGGGTATTAGCACGTAAGTGAATGCAGTGCATTCAACTGGAATTTGAACTCGTCTCCCCGATTTCTCGTTCCGAGCCAATATCCACTGCACCACAACGCACATCCATCAAGAAACGCTTACAGCACTCAGTATTCCAAAACAGTAATCCAACTACTGACCAAGCTCAATATTGCTTTACTGCGTTGATCGGACGAGAACCGGTGTATATATATATATATATATATATATATATGGGTTATGTCTTGAAGGCTGTCACAATGCGTTGAGTGAAACAAAGGAAGGTAAGGAAGTGTTTGTGTTACCTATTTATTAAACATTAACATTTCGAGATTAAAATCTCATCTTCAGAATGGCAGAGAAGCTTTTGACTGTCCGAACTTCTTTACGATCTCTCTATGAATGGTTGTTGATGGTTGTCCACTGCTTCTGTGCGTGTATTTGTGTGTGTGGGGGGTGTGGAGGTGCGCGTAGGAGGAAAGAGGTAGGGAGTGACACAGAAAAAAAGATAAGTAGATGAAGGTCACATAGGTATACATACATACATACTTCTATACATCCATTACATACTGTTACGTGTTAAGTGTAACAAAAGAAAAAATGATTGACCAAAACTCAGAGATAAAAATCACGGACAAATACTTAATTCAGAAAAAACACGAAATAAAATATTTGTAAATATACAATTTTTGTTGCATTCAAAACAAGAGACATACAATTTACGACTGGCAAGTGTTACGAGGTGAGAAGGGGAAGGTAAGGTGTCAAGTATCTTTACCCAGTTAGGTTGGCGTAGAAGTTAAGTGCTATACTTTTTGGAAATCCTTAAATATGTATATAAAGAATAATTATTAGCTTGGTCAATGAAAGAGTCAAACATATGTATTTATCCATATAGTTCTATGAGGTTCTCTTCCAGGTTTTAGTTGGTCGGACTTTTCTATGAGATTCTTTCGGCTGGATATAAATCCTTGAATCAAAACTGGAGCTGATAAGGTCAGCCCATCCTGTTATCAACTCACTACTCACTGCCCAAAACCTATTTTTATAGGGGCTAACACCTAATTTGCATATTTCTAGAACCTTTCGAATTCTCTCGACTCTACTGGAACGTTCCGGCATCTTCCAAACGTTATATTTCTAAATTCCTTTATTTTTACGACTACTTCCTGAATTAAAACCTTTTTGTAACATTATGTAGGACTCAATAGAATCACTTACTAAACTTTTTAGACATTATTATTATTATCTAAAATTATTTATAAATGGAACTTTGTGTGTGTGTGTGTGTGTGTGTGTGTGTGTGTGTGTGTGTGTGTGTGTGTATGTGTGTGTGTGTCCCTTACCTATAGATTCCGAAACGGCTGATCTGTTTTTTGAAAATTTACACAGTTGTACTATAAGCGTCTGCGAGTGTTCTTAGCTAGGTTTTGTGTCGAGTTACCCCCGATAAATATCGAAAATCGATAGTCGAAAAAACCTGGTTAGAGAAGGAGTGGTCCGATTTTAATGAAATTTCATACACTCATAGACAAAGACATAAGAAACGATATTCAGAAGTTTCAAGGTTGCAGTTCTTAGAATAGTGCAGAAAATCGATAATATATATATATATATATATATATATATATAGAAAAGGCAAGATATTTCTGTGTGTGTGTGCGTGCGCGCACGCGTGTGTGTTTGTGTGTGTGTTTATATGCCTGTATGTCTGTATTTTTTCAAGCCTTTTTATTTTAGTTTTTGCTTCGGGTTTGTCTCTAAGTAGATATAATTGTAGTTCTTAGTCTCAGCCATCATGCCATTTAGTCAGAGGACTTATTTAGCCTTCAAAATTCAGTTTACGATGAAAAATACTTATTTGATATCGATAGCAGGAAATCAAAATTTGACTTACATCCATTCATTTTTCTTTCAGTCTATGGTGTCGCTTTAACTGGAAACAATTATTGCCAACGTCCAAAGAGTCTGAGCTCCAGGACCATGGATTAGTTCTAAAGCTTTCATTTCACCCGAGCAACGCCGGGCTATATAGCTAGTGCTTTATATATAAATGCATCCTCGTAATAATACATTTATGCATAAAAGCTTCTGAGAATAAAATATAGCTATAGAGTAATGTGTTGAGAGAGAGAGAGAGAGAGAGAGAGAGAAAGAGGGAGAGAGAGGAGAGAGAGAAACAGAGAAAAAGAAAATGTAATTAAGATTTGTTGAAAGAGAGAGAATTAATGTGTATGCGTGTGTGGGCTCTGTAACTATTGCACCTCAAGTCAGAATAAGAATTCAGAATAAAAATAGTTCTTGAAAAAAAAAATGTGATACAAGATTTTTTTTGAATGAGAATCTTACGCTTTTCACGCATATATTCTTATAAAATCCGAACGATATCTGATAGTCTTACCACTTGCTGAGCCGTGCAAGACAAATTGCATAAAAACACATTATCTGCAGACAGTATTATTCCCCGAGACGAGTTCATTTCAATAAAGTATTTCAAACACCATCAGAAAATGAATTTTGCAGAAATTTCAGAAATTTTTGTTTGTTTTTTTATTAGCTACATACTTCTTTCTTCAGGCGTGAAGTAAATTGATTGTTTTCTGGAATGGGTATATTCGGCTTGGTTGCAGGCTACCAACTTACTGATCCAAGATGGGGATCAGTAAGATAATAGTCTGCAATCCTTGGCGGGGTTGAAATTTGGTCCGGAATTTTTGCTGTATAATAATCGAAAGTTCTCTTTAATGGAATAGCGATGTGCTAATTGCTCTCAGAAGGAAGGAAACTATGTTAAAATTAAAATATTTGTAATGACAAATAAATGCTATATTCTCTTTCTCATTAATATTTGTGTACAGTGTTTGCTCGGCTCGTAGTCAATCATGGCTCTCCATAACTTTTTATCCCTTGCCGCCCCAAATAAAAATTTACCTATTTGTTATTTCTGCTAAACTCAGTCCGCGATTCATTTATTTAAATCCCACAAGTACGCTAGTCGTTGTTTTTCTCTGTCTCTCTTAACATCAGTTTGCCATGTGAGTATCTGATTTTCCAATCCTTCTTTCTTTAATAAATTTTGTCTTTTCATTATCTCTTGTTTCGCCTCCCGTTTACTCAAGCTCACTAAGTAGGTTATGTGTTGTTTTTATCTTTTCCTCTTGACCTTAACCCTCTAGGGCCATTCGTATCATATTTGATACAGTATTTCCCTATAAGGAAACATTTGGTATTTCCCTATAAGGAAACATTTGGTATTTCCCTATAAGGAAACATTTGGTATTCATTGACTGAGCAGTCAGTACTGCTTTCATTTGAAATTTATAAAATATTTCTCTTAAAAAATTTTTCAGGAAAATATTTCTTTCAAGGCTTGTTTTCATACTGTATCAAATATGATACGAATAGCCCTAGAGGGTTAATCACTTCTGGTTTGGTTTGTTTTACGGCATATCAACATCAAGGAAATCTTTAATGGCAATACGACTTTTAGAATGTGTTCGTATGAGTAGAATATATATTCTTTGTAAGAAATCAGTTTGTATACCATGGTCGGTTTATTTTGTTCTACGACGTATCAAACTCAGTGTGGTATTTAATGAGACAAATTTTTATGAGGTGTTCGTATGAATAGAATATGCATTTTTTTGTAAGAAATTAGTTTGTAGATCAGTGTCGGTTTATTTTGTTTCACGACATATCAATCTTAGTGTGGTATTTAATGCGACAAATTTTTAGGTGTTCGTATGAATAGAATACGTATTTTTTGTAAGAAATCAGTTTGTAGATCTGGTTTTATTGACGTATTTCTGTAAAGAGGGTTTTGTCGAGAGTCAAATTTATTGCTGGTAATATTTTTTTTATTTAAAAATGTATTGCTGGGAATTTTTTAATAATGTAGAGTGTGAGAAAAAAGATAGGTAGATAGATAAAAATATTTCAGTTTTGTCTTCTAAATCCTGTTCCAACATTCATTTACTTAAACTTGTTACTTAACTTCCGTATGCCTTGTCTCTTCAGAATGTTGGCGATTATGGTACTCCACAATTTCCTGTCTTTTGAATCTTTAATAAATTGTGTCTTTTCGTTATTTCTGCTATACCCTTGTCCGCGATTCATTTATTTAAATCCCACAAATATGTTATGTGTTGTTTTCTTATCTTCCTCTTGCCTTTACTCTCTCCTGTGAGTATTTGATTTTCCAAGCTCTGTTTCCTTATTATGTGTCCTAGAAATTTTGTTTTTTGTAAGCCTCGTTCCATACTCTATTTATTAAGATCACTATGTAGGTTACGCATTGCACTGAGAAGGAAACTATGCTAAAAATAGATATTTGTTATGACAAATAAATACTATATTTTCTTGATCACTGGGATTGGTGTGTCGATCATGGCTCTCCACAAATTTTATCTCATGCAGTCCTAAATAAAATTTGCCTAATTGTTATTACATATAAAGTTTGTTCCGCGATTCATTTATTTAAATCTCACAAGTATGCGTTGTTTTCTTCTGTCTCTGTTAAGCTCAATCTGCCCTGTGAGTATCTGATTTTCCAATCCTTCTTGAATAAATTTTGTTATTTCATTGAATCTACTAAAACTTGTTCCGCTTCCCATTTACTCAGCAAGTAGGTTATGCATTGTTTACCTCTGTTCCTCTTGCCTTCAATCTCTCCTGTGAGTATTTGATTTTTCAAGCTTTCTTTCCTTATTTTGTGTATTAGAAATTTTGTATTTTTTCTAAACCTCGTTCAGTACTCCATTTACTCAACCTCATTAAGTAGGTTAGGCATTGGTTTCCTCTTGCCTTTAATCTGCTTTGTGTGTATCAGATTTTTTATTCCTTCTTTCCTCATTATGCGTCCTGGAAATTTCAACTGACTCTTCCTGGTGTTATGTATAAGTTTCCTTTTTGTTTTCATTTTCTCTAAAACTTCATCGTTGCTCATATAAACAGTCCATGATATCCTCAGCATCCTTCTGTAGAAGCACATTTCTTTTGCTTTAAGTTTCTTAATCATCTTTGAGGAGATTGTCCAACACTCACTGTCATACAGGAGGACATATGTCACGTAATAGTTTAGTACTTTTTTCTTGTCTGTAACAAAAATGTTTTCTTTCTTAATACTCTGCTTAGCTTTGAGAATGCATTTTCGACTTTCCCAATGCGCTTTTTCATTTTAGTGATACCATCCATGCTCTGTTAACCCTAGAGCACTAACCATCAATTAAAGTTACACTATACCCGATTTTGAAAATATCAAAAAATACCATATATAAATCTTTTATTTGAAATATTTTACAAGTAGGCAATTCAAAATTTGTACTTTGAATTAACATTAATAGGAACTGAAAACATATTATTTAGGTAAGAAAATCAATTACTGAAAATTTAATTAAATTGTAATTAAAATGGTGTCATTTGTGCTGGGTACTATATACTGAGGATGTGCGTTGTGGTGCAGTGGATATCGGCTCAGAACGAGAAATCAGGAAGCCAAGTTCGCATTCCAGTTGAATTCATTACATTCACTTACGCGCAAATACCCTTGGGAAAGGTATTAATCCGTCTCTTCCTTCCAGTTATGGGTTAAATTACAGGACAGATTGGATTCTATAGCCTTGGTCGGCAACCAGTCTACTGCAGAAAGCAATGGCAACCTACTGCGGAATAATCTTCTGCCCAGTCAGTCATGTCTCTTTCGAGACATGATAGTCCTATCGTGTATCACGTATGGCACTTAACTGACTGACTATATGGCACTTAACTGACTGACTATATACTATATACTATTTCTCTGGTTAAAACACTTCCTTTTTATTTTTTTAACTTGTTTGATTTTGGCATTTCCAGACTGTAATTTGCATATTGGGCTCTCCTTTTTGCTAACAGCCATGCATTCCATCATTTCGCAATTGATGTTTAGTCTTTTATAATAAAAATAATATGAAAGTAAAGAAAGAATAAATAAATAAATAGACGTCTGAAGAAAGAAAGAAAAATAAGTGTTGCAGAGACAGAAGGAAAGTAAAATAAAAACGCGAAAAGAAAGAAAGAGATGTGTGAAGAAAGAAAGGAAGAAAGAAACAAGAATGAAAGGAAGGAAAAAAAGAAAAAATAAATGTGTGATAGAGAAAGGAAAGTCAAATAGTAAAATAAAAATGAGAAAAGAAAGGAGATGTATGGAGAACAAGATGAAAAAATTAAGAAAGAAAGGAAAAAGAAACAAAGAATTTGTAGCAGAGAAAAAAGAAAACTAAAAAATTGTGAAAAGAAAATGTTATAGTGTAAGGATGTAAATAAAAAAAAAAGAAATAAAGAAACAGGTAGAAAAAAGAAAGAAAAAAGGAACATGTAAAAAATAAAGAAAGAAAGAAAGAAAAAGTGTGATTTACAGAAAGAAAGAAAGAAAAAGTGACACGTCAAAAAAAAGAAAGAAAAAAAAGAGGGATCTAAAAAAGAAAGAAAAAGAAAAAGAGGCATTTAAAAAAGGAATAAAGAAAGAAAGAAGAAAGAACATGTAAAAAAGAAGGAAAGAAAAGAGACATCTAATATAAGAAAAAAGAAATAAATGTAACATGTAAAAAAACAAAAAGAAAAAGAAAATGGACATCTAAAGAAAGCAAGAAAGAAAAAAGAAAAAGAAACATGTAGAAAAAGAAAGAAAGAAAGAAAGAAAAATGGACATCTAAAAGAGAAAGAAAGAAAGAAAAAAGAGAGATCTATAAAAAGAAAGAAAGAAAGAAAGAAAAAGAAACATGTAGAAAAAGAGAGAAAGAAAACTAAACATCTAAAAAAGAAATAAATAAGAAAAGAAAAAAGTAAGAGAGAAACAGTGATGATAAAAAGAAAGAAAGAAAGAAAGAAAGAAAGGAAAAAAGGGACGTCTAAAGATAGAAAGAAAGAAAGAAAGAAACAAACAAACAAACAAACAAACAGTAATGGGCATCTAAAAAAGAAAGGAAAAAAAAAGAACGAGACATCTAAAAAAGAAAGAAAGAAAAAAGGATTTCTACATAAGAAAGAAAAAAAGAAAGAAAAAAGAAAGAAAGAAAGGAAAAGAAACATGTAGAAAAAGAAAGAAAGAAAAATGGACATCTAAAAGAGAAATAAATAAATAAGAAAGAAAGTAAGAGAGAAAAAGAGATTGATAAAATGAAAGAAAGAAAGAAAGAAAGGAAAAAGGGGCATCTAAAGAAAGAAAGAAAGAAAGAAAGAAAGAAAGAAAGAAAGAAACAAACAAACAGTAATGGGCATCTAAAAAAGAAAGGAAAAAAGAAAGAGAAAGAGACATCTAAAAAAGGAAGAAAGAAAAAGGGATTTCTACATAAGAAAGAAAAAAGGATAGAAAAAAGAAAGAAAGAAAGAAAGAAAGAAAGGAAAAGAAACATGTAGAAAAACAAAGAAAGAAAAATGGACATTTAAAAGAGAAATAAATAAAAAACAAAGAAAGAGAGACAAAGAGATTGATAAAAAGAAAGAAAGAAAGAAAGAAAGGATAAAAGGGACATCTAAAGAAAGAAAGAAAGAAACAAACAAACAAACAAACAAAACAAACAAACAGTAATGGGCATCTAAAAAAGAAAGGAAAAAAGAAAGAGAAAGAGACATCTAAAAAAGAAAAAAAAAGGGATTTCTACATAAGAAAGAAAGAAAGAAAGAAAGAAAGAGAGAGAGAGAGAATGAGACATTTGGAAAAAAGAAAGAAAGGAAGAAAAAGAAAAAATAAGACATGTAAAAAAGAAAAAAGAGAAAAGGTACATGTGAAGAAAGAACGAAAGAAAGAACGAAAGAAAGATAGAAAGAAAGAAAGAACGAAAGAAAGTGTGTTAATGAGAAAATAAAATAAAATAAAAAATGTGAAAATGATTTGTTACAATGTAAATATGTAAGTAAAAGGAAGAAAGTCGGGTAGAGAATTGATTTTCTAAGCGCCGCTTAAAATGCAACACTAAAGCATGGGACACCCAGTAAGTAATCGAACTCACTACTCCGTTGTAATGAGACATGATGACTAACCATTATGCCACATCGATGAGCCCTAAGAGAAAAGGATATGCAAAAAGTTAACAGAATCAGAGAAAAAGAATTTTTTTAAGAAATCAAATGTTTCTGGGAAGAGGTTAAGAAAAATTGTGGGAAGAAAAAAGAGACAATGAAATAATTAAAAAGAAGAAGGACGAAAAGTAGAATTATCAAGCGATAAACAGAATGAAAACAAAAAGAAAGCAAAGAACGACTAATGCAAACTGATTGCTTAGTACGACCCGGCATGAAAAGCTAAACGAAGCGACCAAAATTCTTGCGTCAGTATCACTCGGACCTATTCTTTCTTTGTGAAAAGACAAAACGACTCGTTTACATCGACTTTTCCTTTTTCATGCTTAACTAATCATAAACGTAATAAACCAATACCTGGGGTTTGCAGACTTTAACCGCCACCACAACCAACCCTGAGCCACCTATTCCAAAAAGCACAACTAATTCACTTCATCACGCATATGTAGGGGTCACTGGGGCGCGGAGCAAATTGCACGAAAGAAACAAGAATGAAAACAAAAGATTTTTTTTTTTGATAAATGCAAAATTCATTTTCTGTTTGTGTTCAAGAGAGATTATATTTTAGGGACGGAGGCACGATTATTTGTTTTGTTTTTGATCTTTTTTTTTAATCAAGTTGAACTCGTCTCGGAGAAAAAGACTGTCTGCTGATAATGTGTGTTATGCATTTTGGCTTGCACGGCTCAGCAAGTGGTAAGGCTATCAAATATCGTTTTGGATTTTATAAGAATATATCTGTAAAGAGCGTAAGACAGTTATTCGAAAATGTCATGCATCCCTCATGTGTTTTTCAAGAACTATTTTTTGTCTTGAAGATGCAATAATTGCACAAACAAACACTAATTTTCTCTCTTTTTATAATTCTTATACTCACTCACCTCTCTCTCTCTCTCTCTCTCTCTCTCTCTCTGACGCTCTCTCTCTCTTTCTCTCTCTCACTGATTTCTAATATCTATCTCTCTATAGACGGGTTTCTTTTTTTACAATCATTTATGGATATATCTACACTACCGGCCATGATTATTAGGCCACCTCAGTATTTAAAAAAAAAAAGTATGCATTTCATACGATGTTTAGTATTTATTGCCAAGGCAGTGAATGCTGGACAATATCATCGAAAATGAGGACAAAACTGGAAGCGGCCGAAATGTGGTTCTACAGAAAGAATGCTACGGATATCGTGGACTGAGCATGCAAGCAACGACGAAGTGTTAGAAAGAATCGCAACAAAAAGGAAATTGATGCTGAGCATCAGGAAGAGACAACTGAAGTTCCTGGGACATGCAATGAGGAAGGAGAGCCTGGAGAACCTGATACTGACTGGTCAGATAGAAGGAAGGAGAGACAGAGGAAGGCAACGGATAACATATTTGCAGGGCCTGATCAGGTGGATGACGGAACGGGGGTTGCCAGGAGCAACAGGAGCAAACATACTAAGAGCCACAAGGGATAGGGAGACGTGGAGAACCATGATCGCCTACGTCCTGAAGGGACAGGGCACATAGAAGAAGAAGAAGATAATTCTCAATGAAAATAGAAAATAGCTCATTTCTGATATATTTTGATTGTAATACGCGAAAGAATATCCGTGAGTATGAACGGATTTTACTAAAAATAAGTAAATATAGTGTTGGCAATTTATTTAATCTGACATGTTTAAAAGAAAATTGGGTGTCTAAATACACAAATATATATATATATATATATATATATATATATATATATATATATATATAGTGTACCTCGAATATTTTCTAAAAGTATTATGTAAGGATGGTAATTAGATGAGTCACTGAAGTTAAAGGTATTTTTATGCGAAAGAAGAGACATCGACAGGCACTGCTGTGGCAGACATGCTGCTGTTGTGTATAAGGATAAAGTCAAAATGAATGATTGTCACATTGCAGCTTAAAAATATTTAAAGACTCTGTCAAGCACTTCGGGGGCCTGTTCTCTGAAAGCAGAGAGAATACCCCGTGAGACTTATTATTATTGGGCTCTAGTATCCTTGATAATCTCTCCCCTCATATCACCTTTCCATTTCATCTTTTATCTATGATAAAAATCCCAGTGTTTAGGCTTGATAAGTACTAGGCGAAACCGGTTGTCTTCTTTTAATAAGAAATGTCATTAAAACTCTCTATATTTCCTGGTAATATATATATATTCTCTGTACATAACACCAAAATCAAATTGCACCCACCACGCCTCACTTGTGACAGCGAAAACCTTATATACTTCCTCTTCTGTTCAATGTGTCCCAATAGTGGATATATTGGCGAATACGGTAATGGCTTTAGATTTCGCTTCAATAATCACAAACTTAATATACGCCAAAATAATCAATATTCCCCAGTAGGAGCACATTTCAATCAACCGGGTCACACCTTAGAAAATTGCAAATGTTTACAAACAGACTCCAATTTTAGTTCTACATACACACGCAGAAAGAAAGAAAACTACTGGATTTAAAAATTAAATACACACAAGCTAGGGTTAAATAGGGACTTAGGTGCTTTGAATCTTTACAAATACTTCAATAACTAAACTTTTTAGATACATTTCAAAAACATTTTTTAACTTTTTTAAATACATTTAAAAAAAGTTTTTATCTAAAACAAATTTACAACTATATATATATATATATATATATATAATTCATAATGTGAATTATGTTTAAGGTTCCTATGAATATTTTTTTCAGATTTAACAACTTTAGTCTATGCCAATTTTAACCATAGTAAGGTTAACAATCGAACCACGTGTTAAATCTTTTGAAGCGTATTACGATAATGGACGTTCAAACAAGAAAATATCCCAGGTCACATGAACTCTCGAAGAAGTGGTGTCAATAAGCCAACACGATCGTGCGACTTGACGTATTTAGATTTCTTCCTTTCGAGACTTCTCAAAAGTATGATCTATGCCAACAAGCTAACAGCAATTCAACAGCTGAAGGATTAGCGATTAAGGCATATAGGAGCAACTATGCAGAGACGTCATCAAAATTTTGATAATCGTATGGAGGTGTGTCACCGAAACCTTGGCGAATATACTTGCTTTGAATGTCTATTGGGAGCAAGCTCACTTAAAGCCTCAAATGGAACACATATTTACAATCTAATGTTAAAGATGTTGGAAAAATGATTGGCTTCTTTTATCGTTCTCCTGTCGTCTTTTAACAGTCATAAAGAAATTTTCCTACATGCAATTAGAATAGACTAGCAGTATAGCCCAGCGTTGTTTGGGTGTAATGAAAGCTTTAAAACTAATCTATGGTCCTGGGGCTCCGACTCAGCCTAAAGAGTATTTGTGTGAAGTTTGGTGAGAATCAAAATTGTGAATTTGTATGAAGGACATGGAGGCAGATAAACAGACACACACACAAACATCTTGCCTTATATGTATATATATTATCGATTTTCTGCACTATTGTAAGAACTGCAACCTTGAAACTTCTGAATATCGTTTCTTATGTCTTTGTCTATGAGTGTATCAAATTTGATTAAAATCGGCCCACTCCTTCTATAAACCGATTTTTTCGATTATCGATTTTGGATATTTATCGGGGGTAACTCGACACAAAACCTAGCTAAGAACACTCGCAGACGCTTATGTGTAAATTTTCAAGAAAATCGGTTCAGCCCTTTCGGAGTCTATAGGTAACGGACGCACACACACACATACACACAGACAAAGTTCCATTTATAAATAAGTTTAGATGACGCTAGTCATCTAGAGAATAACACAGTGTGCTTCTTTGCTTTGGCATCACTCACTCAGTTGACATGTAGAACAACTACATCAAACCTAGAGCTACTTCTACAGCTAGGAAATGTTGGATAAACGTCAGTCAGTTAAATGCCATACATGATACACGGTTTGGGCGATCATGTCCCGAAAGAGACATGACTGACTAAGCAGAAGATTATCCCACAGTAGGTTGCCATTACTTTCTGCGGTAGACTGGTTGCCAGCCAAGGCTATAGGACCCATCCTGTTCTATTACTTAACCCATAACTGGAGGAAAGAAACGGATTAATACCTTTCCCAAAGGTATTTGTGAGTAAGTGAATGCAAGGAATTCAACTGGATTTTGAACTCGTCACCCCGATTTGTCATTCGGAGTCGATATCCACTGCACCACAACTCACGTCAATGTACCGGGCCAGAAGGACTTTCTATTCAAAAATCATCTGGCAAATTTATAAATCTACCATTCCTGCCTGATTTGAATACTGTCGCCATATTTGTTTTGATATTCCAGCTATTCATCTCGATGTTCTCGACAAAATCCAAAGAAAGATCTGTAATGTCATTAGTTCTGACTTGACATCTCGACTTCAGTCAATTACTTACCGACGTCACGTGGTTTCCTTCTGTCATTTCTACAAATACACTCCCGATCAAAAATTTAAGACCACTTAAAAATCTTTAAAAAGGATTTTTGTTTTACAGATAGATTTTAAACTCCTTCCACTTAAGGTTACAATACTACAATCTAAAAGGTTATGGAAACAAAAAGCTACATTCCAAACATTTTATTTAGAAATTTACATTTTTATAAAATGAGGCGATTTAAACATGATCAAAATTATAAGACCAGAGGTATAAATTGTTAGATCTATGGTAATTCCAATGTTTTTAGTTCAGTTAGAGATTAGCAATCACTGCATAAAGGTGTTACCATGCCTAAAGCAAGCATGTTTCACGTATGGCACTTAACTGACCCACTGAGAAGCTTTTGTTCCCCTTGTACTCCGACTGCATTTAGCATCCAGGTCGCACCATTTTGCCGTTGAAATAGTTAAATATAATCGCCACTTCCATTCTAATAGTTTTATTTTTATCGCACTTCTCGCCTATGGAACTACCTTACTACATTTCAGTAGTTTACTGGTGAAAATGTATTTTAGGAAAGTAGATTCTTCTTCTTCTATGTGCCCTGTCCTTTCAGGACGTAGGCGATCATCGCTTTCAAAATCTCCCTATCCCTGGTGGCTCTTAGCACATCTCCTCCTGTAACACCATGCAACCCTCGTTCCGTCATCCAATTGATTAGGTCCTTCAAATATGTTATCTGCAGCGTTACTTTGTTTCTTTTCCCTCTATCTGGCCTGTTAGTATCAGGTTCTCCAAGCCCTCTTTTCTCACTGCATGTCCCAGAAACATATGCTGTCTCTTCTTGATGCTCAGTATAAATCTCCTTTTTGTTTCCATCATTTCTAAGACCTCATCATTGCTCACATGCTTGATCCATGATATTCGCAGCATCCTTCTGTAGAACCACATTTCAGTTGCTTCAAGTTTTTCCTTCATCTTTGCTGATATTGTCCAACATTCATTGCCACATTGAAGAACCGACATCACATAGCAATTCAGTACTCTTTTCTTTGTTTCTAGCAAAATTGTCCTGTTTCTTAATACTTTACTTCATTCGCCATGCCAATTCGCCTTTGGATCGCTGTGTCGCACTTTCCGTCTTCTGTTGTAACACTTCCCAGGTATCTAAATTTTTGTTCCTGCTTGATTTAATATCCCCGACCTGTATTTGGCATATTGGGCTGCTTTTTTTACTGATGAACATGCATTCTGTTTTCTTGCAGTGTATTTGTAGTCCTTTCTTGTCACTCTCTTCAAAACTTTAAATGCAACGTTAATTATAATTTTCTACAGGGTGAGGCAGAGTAGCTTGCTTATTTGGAATAACAAATAAGTAATACCGATATACATGTAATTCTTAAAACAGCATCATTTACAACATTTAAATTTTATGTTTTATAAGCTTTAAAGATGACATCAGTCAGATGGCGTCCATTCTGCTCAATACACTGGGTTAATCGTACTCTGAAGTTTGGTCAACTCTATCCAGTATATCAATGTGTATATTGGCGAAAGCTTGACGAATGTTGTTCTTTAGGTGAGCCAGGGTGTCAGGACGATCGTTGTAAACAATTGCCTTCAGGTTGTCACATAGAAAATAGTCACAGGGTGATAAATCAGGGGACCGTGCTGGCCAATGTAGATCGCCCCTCAAAGAGATGAGGCGTCCTGGAAAGTTCTGCTGCAAAACTGTTATTGACACGAGCAACGTGTGTGCCGTGTAAAGTAAACAAAAACAAGCTTGAAATACCGCACTATCAAGTAAGCTCCTCCCCAATATCGTCGAAGCAATTATCGCTTGAGAGCGCCAAATTCAAATAAGCAAGTTGCTCTGCCCCACCCTGTATCTCCTTGAATACCATTTATATTTAATGTTATCTTTGGCACTCCCTGTACTATTTTTCTCTCGCTGTACCGCAGAATATGCGTGCTAGTGCAGTGGACTTGGAACGAGAAATCGGGGAGCCGAGTTCGAATTCCTGTTGAATTCCTTGCATTCACTTGCGCACAAATACACTTGGGAAAGGTATTAATTCTTTTCTCTCCAGTTATGGGTCAAATAACGAGGACATGATCGCCCAAGCGTGTATCACGTATGGTACTTAACTGGCTGACTGTACCTCAGAAAGCCAACTACAGTAAAGTAATTTAAATATATGGGTTGTGTTCCGACAGAGGGTGGAAAATGTGACATTGAGATGCAACGACGCACTGACATTGCCAGAGACCTAATTCAAAATCTAACCCTAGTACTGAGACACAGGA